>NW_021025475.1:960820-1039948 GCF_004153795.1 Camellia sinensis
TTTGATATTTATGTCAAAACCCCTAACTTGTATTCATGTTGGCAGTCTTGGAAATTATGCTTCTCGGCTTATAATGCTTGTAATTTACACATGTCGGCTGGAGAAGCCTTTTGATCAAGATGTAAAAAAATGTATTTTGTACTTTATTGTGTTTGTATTCAAGTTGTAATATTATGTAAAGTTGTATGCCATTCCATGTAACTTACGCACTGCTCTTATGGACCACTTGTATTTTAAGATTATTGCTTCCGCACTTGTGAGCCCCATATATAATTATACTCTGTTTGTGTGTGAATTTTGAAAGTTGGCCTTCGGTAATCTCGGATTACTGGCCATCACGGCACCAAACTATTAGGGACGGTTTGGGGTCGTGACACCCTTGGATTGTCTTCAATCATTCTCCCTAAAGTATTCTTTATAATTTTGTTTGTTGCCTCAGCTTGCCCATTTTCTTGGGCATAATAGAGAGAAGAATTTAATATTTGAATGCCATGCTCTGTGGCAAACCCTCTTATTTCATCCCCATTGAACATAGTCCCTTGATCGACAGTAATGGACTATGACAAACTAAACCTATGGATCACATTCTTTTTAAAGAACTCAATAACTTAAGTCTGTGTGGCAACTTGTAATGGAATTGCTTCCACCACCAACAAATATGAATGTGCCTTCAAAGAAGGTGGGAAAATGTGGCCTATCAAATCCATTGCCCAACCCCTAAAAGGCCATGGTCTCAATATTGAATTCAAACTTACAGTTGGGACCCTTTGGACATTGCCATGTTTTTGGCAACTTTGGCATCCTTTAGAATATGTAATGCAATCATTTCTTATAGATGCCAAAAAATAGCCATACCTATTAATCAACCACCACATTTTATCCCCAGTTTGATGGGCTCTACAGCCATTGCCTTTATTTGGTCTTCATAGCCAATACACAACAATGTCAACCCATCAACCCATCATGTGCCTTTCTAAATAAATCATCACCCATGATGACATAATTTAGAGCTTGGTACCTTACTTGCCTGTCAGATCCTTCATTAGGATTAGACAAGTATTATCAAAGGGAATCTCCAATCAGTTTCAAAAGGAATCTCCAATCATTTTTAGATACTTCGAAGGCCATTACTAGTAAGAAATTCCAATGTCAATCCCTAAAGGTCAAGGAATTCCTATTTTAAATTCTTATTATTCTTTCTTGGGCCCATTTAGAAATCTTCAATTTTGATGTTGCTTGAGCCATCTCATTGGCTTCTTTATTCTCTAATCTATATGTGACGCCCCAAATTTTGATAATATAATACAACGATACACCGGGGTTTAACTAGCGGATACACATCATTTTTAAGCACAAAACACAAATAATTATACTAAAAGAAAATATTAATAATAGTCACAGATGAAATTCTTCAAGTCTTTAAATATATATCAGTTCCTTGATACAAAAAGATTATCCCAAATACAGGAAATATACAATCTAATCTCTAAGGAAGCCATGGTTCCACAAAGAATTCAGGGATTCTGTTCTCAATGTAAAACTCGTCATCACCTGGCATAAAATGCCATGAGCTTGGAATGCCCAGTAAACACATACACCCCAACCCTTTTTCCATTCCAAATATACAAGTAACATAATGGCACAATCATAAAATACAGCGAAAGCAATAATTAAGTAGAGCTTAGAATTAAATTTCAGTTCTCATGAATAATAGTCCATTTTAGTTAGTTCAAAGCAATTACCCGCAAAATGCCATTCTTACCCAACCACTAGCACTGGCCACGGACAATTCTGACTCCCCCTTGGTTAATATAATACCAATGCGTCGCTTACCACATAACCACCAGTGCGCTGCTTACCGCACAATTACCAATGATGCCCATGCACCTAGGTTACATACCCGAGTGGTAACATCACGGTCTGCCCCAAGGGAACGGGCTTCCAGGGATACTCTTCCTATGTAAGACGCTTACTGCCACCCTTATGCCTCCCATTTCCGTTAAGTAGCTAGAACACCTCCCGCGCCATGTTAGGGTTCGAAAACACACTTGCGCAAGACTTCACAAAAATGGAACACATTCCACTAAATCATACTCTTGAATCCATCGTTCATTATCTCATAAAATTTAATACAATAATCGCAACCCATTACCATCCCATTTGATTTCCCCTTTATTAAATGCATTATGTTCTCAGTTATAGCAAAGCATGGTCAGTATAATTACCAATCCAAACTAAACAATAAGTAATTTATTCATGGTAAAAGCAAATTCACAATTTATCATAGATTACGTATCGAGACTAAAACATTGAAGAAACATAGAATATAAGAGTTGCAAACCAAGTAAGAGCATATTAACACAAATTTTCAGATTTCCAGATTTGAATCAGTTTGAAAATAATTATGAAAAAAAAAAATACTTTTATTGGCGCTAAGTACCTGGCCTCATGTGAGTTTGTAGATAAACAAGACTAGTTTCAAACTCAATTCACGAAATTAGGATAGGTATTTTAGATTTTAAGATAATTCAGAATTACCAAGATCTGTCCAGATTCGTTGACCGTTACACAAATCGATTTTTCTCTCGAACCCCTCACTTTCTTGAGTTCAAACAAATTTTATTTAAAATATAACACCAAGATTAATATTTTTACATAAAAGTGGACTCAATATTATTTTTCTGGAATTTTATAAAAATAGAGAAAGTTGACTGTTTTTCTGGTTCAGTGAGTAACAAACTTAGAAAAATTGTTTAGGTTATAAAAATACATCCTTAGGTCCTATCAAAATTATCACATACTCTAGACATACCAAATATTGCACCATAAAAACAGATTTCGAGTTTATGGAAATAGGAAAATAAATTCAAAAGAGGGAAAAGATTTACTGCTGAAAATTTAAGAAAGAAATAGAAGCATACCATTTCTTGATTAATACACATTTATACAAGAGTGTAGGCTTAGACTACAACATATACATACAAAGAGCATGTATTAGGAGGGGAAAAACAAGTGGTAAAAGAACTTGAGAGAAGAGGTGATGTATGTTTACCTTTGTTGTACAAGACTCAACACAATTCTTCTTTTTCTTCTTCTCTTCTCTCTCTCTCTCTCTCTTCCTCTCTCTCTTTTTTTTTTCAAGATCACTCTCTCCCACTCCTCTAGTGCATGGCTGAAAATGTGTAAAATGAGAGGGAGAAGTGTGCATATATATAGAGAGAGAAAGGATTTGGAGATTTCTTAGGGGCCAAGTTTTGTAAGTGTAATTTGTCAAAGTTGCCATTAAGGCCCTTTCATCCATCACATGGTCAACCACTTGGGCTCCAAGAAATATATTTCTATAAGATATAGGGACCAAGAAATATATTTCTATAAGATATAGGGACTAGTTTTCGAGCTGCATTAGATTCACGTATTGAGGTTAGATTCTTGATTTACTCTTGTCATTCTTATTGATCATCTAGCTGCATTGCATGATCGAACCCGTTTTGCATGTCATGCATCGATTTAAAGTTTGTTTTAGAAAGAGAAAATGGTGTTCATGTGTTCTTGAAAGAAAGGTCTTGTTTGATCTGAAAGTTTGCATTAAGTTTCATGTTTTTGTGTTTGTTCTCACTAGATCCTTGAATATGAGTACCCAGGTCCATGTTTTTGAACTCATAGCATGAAATCTCAGATTTTGTAATAGCAAATCACGATCTTTGCATTCATCTCCCTCATGTTCATGTTCTTCATGTTCATCATGTTCTTCAAGAAAGGGAAACCCAGATTTTTCCCGACTTCATTCCGTTGAATGTGGCCATCGAGGCAACACCTCGGCAAGGAGGTGTGGGACCTCGGCCTAGACCTGGCAGTTGCCCAGCATGATTTCCCCGAAATAAAGAACAGTCGCCACCTAAATATTTTATTTTGAGCTTAGTCTTGAGGAATGCGAGATCATTTGCATGCATATGAAACTTGTTCGAAGTGCATCAACAGATTGCCATGTGTTTGTAGGTTTGGACTTGCCTTGACCGACTTTGAAGACTAAGTGAGTGGTATTTTAAGAAGCTATGTTATAAGCTTTGTAAAGTCTTGTTTTGCTTCGTTTGGAAAGTATTTGTAAGCATGAATGGTTATTCCTAATCGGATATAATTTGTATCTTGTTTTGATGACATTCTTGAAAGTTCGTACGTGCTAAGGAACTACATTTGTAGACAAAAGTTTGAAAGTCGTACGTGCTAAGGACTATAAGCATTTGATGCAAGTTTGAAAGTCCGTACGTGCTAAGGGACTATAAGCATTTGTAGCACAAAGTTTGAAGTCCGTACATGCTAGGGGACTCTAAGGCATTAGTAGCACAAGTCCTTAGTGTCGCGGACATAATGCAACGACACAATTGAATTGAGATATCTCTCTTGTCTGCTTGTTTGTCTTGTTTGCCACTGACGGTTTACGCGTGGTTTTGTTTGCCGAGATGTCATCATTGTATATATGTAGACTAGTAAGCATCCTTTGAAACTTGACAGATTTGAGAAGGATGGATGATTTGCTACTCCTTAGACTTGTATGCTAATAAGTTAATTTGATTGTTTGATAAAGGATCCTAGAAGCTAGAGAATAGCCAAAGTAATGCATAATCCGCTTTTATTCTATACCATTCACTAAGTATCCAAGCTCACCCTCCTCTTTATATATATGTAGGTGACGAGCAAGAAGGTCGTGACGCCTAAGATGCTATGTGCAAGATGTTTTGATTCATGTTTTGCATCATCTTGAAGATTATGCTTCTTAGTTTGTAAATGCTTGTAATTTACACATGTCGGCTGGAGAAGCCTTTTGATCAAGATGTAAAATGTATTTTGTACTCTATTGTACTTGTATCGCAGTTGTAATATTATGTTATGTAAAGTTGTATGCCATTCCATGTAACTTACGCACTGCTCTTATGGACCACTTGTATTTTAAGATTATTGCTTCCGCACTTGTGAGCCCCATATATAATTATACTCTGTTTGTGTGTGAATTTTGAAAGTTGGCCTTCGGTAATCTCGGATTACTGGCCATCACGACACCAAACTATTAGGGGCGGTTTGGGGTCGTAACAGATTGGTATCAGAGCACGCATTCCTTATAGTACGTTATTCACACGCGTTGAGTCCTAAAGAGCATAGGATGTCCCTTAGAATAATTTTAGGAATGCATCATATTGCTTGTTACTTGACAAGGAGTGCATTATCTCGGCATAACCATTTGTTATTTGCATACATGGTTCTTGGTTCAGTTTGTTTTAAGGTTGCATTTTGCCTACTCATAGCATCATGAGGAGAGGTAGACCATCAGTTGGCCGAGATCAATCAGAGGATAGATTGGACAGACTAGAAAGACTAGTTGAAGGTTTAACCCGTGAATTGAGGCAGATGAGGCAACAGAATGCAAGTGCTACATCTACCCCGGCCGAACAGACGGATGGCCGACATGCAGCTCCACCTCTTCTAGTGCCCCAAGTGCCTCCACAGCCAGCCTTGTATGGAGAAGGGACGATGACTTTGATTAAAGAGTTCAAGAAGATGAAGCCACCAAGATTCGTAGGGGGCATAGAGCCGATGAAAGCCGAGGCGTGGGTTTTGGAGATGGAAAAGCTGTTCGACATCTTTCCCAACACCGACACTCAGAAGGTGACATTAGCAGCGTTCACATTAGACGACGACGCTCGAAGGTGGTGGATGATGATTCGGGAGGCTAATCCTGGTTTAACTTGGGCCAGATTCTTAGAACTGTTTTACAACAAGCATTTTTCGCTTAGCGTTCGAGATCGCAAGACCATGGAGTTCCAGACTCTGACACAAGGCAGCAGAACAGTGGCAGAGTACGACCGTGCCTTCACCGAATTGGCGAGATATGCGCCTCATATGGTCAATGATGAGTATAGGAAAGCCAAGAAGTTCGAAAGTGGACTACGTGGACCAATTCAAGATCGGGTTAACATGCTCAATATGCCGACTTACACCGAGGTGCTAGACAAGGCCATCTTGGCGGAAGCTAACTTAAACCGATATCACAGTTCAGGAGAGAGTCAGAAGAAGAGACAGAACTATGAAGGTCGTCGGGCGCCGTTTAATGCCAAGAAGAAGGCGAATGTGGGCAGTTCCAGCAACTCAGATCGGGATGAAAATGCTAAGCCGACGTGTGCGAGTTGTGGGAAGCCGCATCTAGGGGTTTGTCGTTGGGCGACAGGAGCTTGCTTTGAATGTGGCGAGATAGGCCACCGCGTGAAGGACTGTCCAAAGGCAAGAGCTGGTGATGGTAAGAAAAATGGGAGTACCTCAGGCTCTGCACAAGGAAGCAACGTTGGAAGGACATAGATGAGACAAGGCAGAGTCTTTGCTTTAGTGCCAGGAGACACCTAGAATGCTGAAACGGTAGTGTCAGGTACACTCTCAATTTGCTCTCAAGTTGCATATGTCTTGATTGATTCGGGCTCTATACATTCCTTTGTATCTGTTAAATTTGCCGAGAAGTTGAACAGACCGTTAGAACCCCTTGATTATATGTTATCTGTATCTACTCCATCTGGGGGAACTATAATTGTTGCATCCATAGATAGGGCGTGTGTTGTGGTGATTGGGGATGTAGAATTATTAGCTGATTTGATGCCATTGAGCATGACTCACTTCGATGTCATATTGGGAATGGATTGGTTAGTAGCGTATCATGCATCCATTAATTGTGTTACTAAGAGCGTTACATTGAAGACCCCAAACAAAACCGAGGTCTTTTTCCAGGGTAAAGGAGTAGTACCCCCACCCTACTTAATCTCATCCATGAAAGCCTATAAGTTGATCCAAAAGGGGTGTCAAGGTTATTTGTGCAGTATACTAAGTGTTTTGAATGGGAGTGTTGAGTTAGCCGGCATACCAGTTGTTAAGGAATTTCCCGACGTCTTTCCAAATGAGCTGCCTGGCCACTTAGTCGATAGAGAAATAGAGTTTACTATGGACCTCATGTCGGGAACGCAACCTATCTCCAAAACACCCTATAGGATGGCCCCAGCTGAACTTAGGGAACTGAAACTACAGTTACAAGAATTGTTGGATAAGGGATTCATTAGGCCGAGCACTTCACCGTGGGGAGCACCCGTTTTATTTGTTAAGAAAAAGTATGGCACACTTCGCATTTGCATTGATTACAGAGAACTTAATAAGGTAACCATCAAGAACAAGTACCCATTGCCTAGGATTGACGATCTGCTTGATCAATTACAAGGGACACGAGTCTTTTCCAAGATCGACCTTAGGTCGGGCTGCCACCAGTTGAAGGTTAAAGCCGGGGACATTGAGAAGACTGGTTTTCGGACAAGGTATGGCCACTACGAATATTTGGGAATGCCTTTCGGAGTAACCAATGCTCCTGCAACGTTCATGGACTTGATGAACAAAGTCTTTAAGCCGTATCTAGATGAGTTCGTAGTTGTTTTTATTGACGACATATTAATCTATTCCAAGAGTACAATTGAGCACGAGAACCATCTGAGGCTTGCCCTGCAAATTTTGAGAGACAAGAAGCTGTACGCCAAGTTGTGTAAGTGCATGTTTTGGCTTCCAACATCTCATTTTTAGGGCATGTGATTAACGAGGAGGGTATATCAGTTGATCCGAGCAAGATTGAGGCCATTGTGAGTTGGCCGACGCCGACCAACGTGTCCGAGGTTCGTAGTTTTCTGGGCTTGGCAGGTTATTACAGAAAGTTTATGAAGGACTTTTCAAGGATAGTAGTACCGTTGACACAACTAACTAAGAAGGGAACAGCCTATGAATGGACCGATGATAGAGAATCGGTTTTCCAAGAGTTGAAGACGAGGCTAGTTGCGGCACCAGTTCTTGTACTTCCGTCAGGTAATGAGGAATTTCATATTTTCAGTGATGCTTCACATAAGGGTTTGGGTTGTGTATTAATGCAAGGGGGCAGAGTCATAGCATATGCATCCCGTCAGTTGAAACTTCATGAAAAGAACTATCCAACCCATGATCTAGAGCTAGCAGCCGTGGTGTTTGCTTTGAAGATTTGGCGCCACTACTTGTATGAAGCCTCTTGCCAAGTTTTTACAGATCATAAGAGTTTGAAGTATTTGTTCACCCAGAAGGAACTGAATTTGAGGCAGAGAAGATGGCTTGAATTATTGAAGGATTACGACCTGCAGATTCAGTATCACCCAGGTAAAGCAAACTCGGTAGCCGACGCCTTGAGTAGGAAGTCAGTGGGAAGTTCGGCGTGCTTAACCATGATTTCAGCGGAGCCGACTACTATTGGGGAAGTAAAGGCAAGGCAAATGGAGAATAGATTCCTAAAGAAAGTAGCCGAAGAGATTACCACCAAGCCGAAGTTGGGTTACACCCTTGAAAATGGAGTACTTAAGTTTGAAGGAAGATTGTGCGTGGCCGACGTCCCGGAATTGAAAAGAAGGATTTTGCAAGACTCTCATGGATCCAGATTTGCAGTTCATCCAGGGAACACCAAGATGTATCAAGATGTAAAACAGACCTTTTGGTGGCCGAATATGAAGAGAGATAGCCGAGTTCGTGTCTCAGTGTTTGTATTGTCAACAAGTGAAAGCCGAACATTAGAGGCCGGCAGGACTTCTCCAACCTTTGCCGATTCCTGAGTGGAAATGGGAAGACATCTCCATGGACTTCGTGACTGGTTTGCCGAAGACACAGAAAGGAATCGATTCAATCTGGGTTATAATCGACAGGCTAACTAAGTCAGCGCATTTCTTGCCGGTTAGGACTTTGTTCAGTGCTGATCGACTTGCTGTGTTGTATATGAATGAGATCGTTAGACTTCGTGGTGTACCGATGTCCATCGTGTCAGATCGAGATCCGAAATTTGTTTCCAGATTTTGGCAGACTTTACAAAGGGCTTTGGGGACCGAATTGAGGTTTAGTACAGCTTTCCATCCGCAGACCGATGGCCAAACGGAGAGAACAATTCAAACACTTGAAGATATGCTTAGACTATGTGTATTGGACTTCAAGGGAAGCTGGGAAGAGCATTTACCATTAGTAGAATTCGCTTACAACAACAGCTACCAAGCTAGCATTGGCATGGCGCCGTATGAAGCCTTGTATGGGAGAAAGTGCAGATCGCCGATATGTTGGACCGAAGTAGGAGATGAAGCTTTGATTGGCCCCGATTTAGTTCAAAGGACAACCGAAAAGATTAAGCTTATCCAGCAGAGAATCAGAACCGCTCAGAGCCGACAAAGAAGTTATGCCGACCAGAGAAGGAAGGAGTTAGAATTCAAAGTCGGGGATCACGTGTTCCTGAAAACGTCACCGATGAAAGGAGTTTCAAGATTTGGGAGGAAGGGTAAATTGGCACCCCGTTACATTGGACCGTTTGAAATTCTTGAGAAAGTTAACTCGGTTGGCTACAGACTCGCTTTACCACCGAGATTAAGTCAAGTTCATGATGTGTTTCATATCTAGATGTTGAGAAAGTATATACGGGATCCACTATACGTGATCGATCATTTCGGGATTGTGGTTGATGAAGGCCTAAGCTATGAAGAAGAGCCGATACGCATCATCGATAGACAAGTGAGACGATTGAGAAATAAGGCAATACCGATGGTGAAGATTGAGTGGAAAGAGCATTACGGCGAGGATGCTACGTGGGAAATGGAAGAGGAAATAAAAGTCCGATACCCGGAGTTATTCTCAAACCAAGGTAACTCAAGTTTGGGGACCAAACTTCTTTAAGGGGGGTAGGATGTAATAACCCTCACGCTATCCGAACCATACTCATATGCATTCATGTGATTCTGTCTTGTAAACTTGCATTTCGAGTCTTGTCCTTGTTTGTTTAAGTGTTACAGCATGTTTTGTACCCTGCTTGGTGTGAGTTTAGCCGAGGGCGTCTTTAGTCTAGGATTACCTTGGAACCACTTTGTTTGACCTCCACCTTCGCCCTGACATATTGGCCGAGATGTCATCATCTAGGCCGAGGTGTTCATCACCAAGGCCAAGGTGTGAATCATCTAGGCCGAGATGTTACCTTTGCACCTAAGTGATCTTGTCCCGGAGAGGTATGACCTAGACCGAGGTGTGGCACATCTAGGCCAAGGTGTGGCACGGCTTAGTCAAGTGTTGTCCTTCCTAGCCGAGGTCATTATTCCCTACTTGCCGATGTCTTGTTATTAGCCAAGATCCTTACTCGCCAGAGTGCCCATGTCGTCTTGCTTGTTGAACACACTTTGTCATAGTTTTGTCTTGTCACTCAGCCACCTTTATGTGTAACACCAACCAGCCGCTGCCACGTGCCTCTGTAGAGGGTTAAGTCAGCCAGCAGACTTAGAAATGTATCATTTTGCTATATGTCTTTGTTGTGTGGAGAGAGAAGCTCCAGAAGAAGAAGAATAAGTTTAGAGTGAGAGAGTGGGTTTTCGAGCTTGATTCCTAGAGATCAAACCATTAGATTCGCGTATTGAGGTTAGATTCTTGATTTACTCTTGTCATTCTTATTGATCATCTAGCTGCATTGCATGATCGAACCCGTTTTGCATGTCATGCATCGATTTAAAGTTTGTTTTAGAAAGAGAAAATGGTGTTCATGTGTTCTTGAAAGAAAGGTCTTGTTTGATCTGAAAGTTTGCATTAAGTTTCATGTTTTTGTGTTTGTTCTCACTAGATCCTTGAATATGAGTACCCAGGTCCATGTTTTTGAACTCATAGCATGAAATCTCAGATTTTGTAATAGCAAATCACGATCTTTGCATTCATCTCCCTCATGTTCATGTTCTTCATGTTCATCATGTTCTTCAAGAAAGGGAAACCCAGATTTTTCCCGACTTCATTCCGTTGAATGTGGCCATCGAGGCAACACCTCGGCAAGGAGGTGTGGGACCTCGGCCTAGACCTAGCAGTTGCCCAGCATGATTTCCCCGAGATGAAGAACTGTGTTTGTTTTGATTTGACTTAGTCTTGAGGAACGTCGAGATCATTTGCATGCATATGAAACTTGTTCGAAAGTGCATTCAACAGACTTTGCCATGTGTTTGTAGGGTTTGGACTTGCCTTGACCCTGACATTTGAAGAACTAAGTGAGTGGTATTTTTAATAAAGCTATGTTATGATGCTTTGATAAAGTCTTGTTTTGCTTCGTTTTGGAAAGTATTTGTAAGCATGAATGGTTATTCCTAATCGGAAAATATATATGTATCTTGTTTTGATGACATTCTTGAAAGTCCGTACGTGTTAAGGGACTATAAGCATTTGTGGCACAAAGTTTGAAAGTCCGTACGTGCTAAGGGACTATAAGCATTTGTAGCACAAAGTTTGAAAGTCCGTACGTGCTAAGGGACTATAAGCATTTGTAGCACAAAGTTTGGAAGTTCGTACGTGCTAGGGGACTCTAAGCATTAGTAGCACAAGTCCTTAATGTCCGGGGACTATAATGCAACGACACCATTGAATTGAGATATCTCTCTTGTCTTGCCTTGTCTTGTCTTGTTTGCCACTGACGGTTTACCGCGTGGGTTTTGTTTGCCAAGATGTCGTCACTTGTATTATAATGATGCTAGTAAGCATCCTTTGAAAACTTGACAGATTTGGAAGATGGACTTGATTCATCCCTTGACTTGTACCAACTATGTTATGTATTGTTTGATAAAGATCTTGAATACCAGTCATGCAAACCCTTTTATTTCTTATACCATTCACTGAGTATCCAAGCTCACCCTTTCTATATATATATGTAGGTGATGAGCAGGAAGGCCGTGACGCCTAGGTGTGACTCGCAAGCTTGTTTTGGGTTTTGGTTATGTCGGCCTAACTTGTATTTATGTCGGCAGTCTTGAAAATTATGCTTCTCGGCTTATAATGCTTGTAATTTACACATGTCGGCTGGAGAAGCCTTTTGATCAAGATGTAAAATGTATTTTTGTACCTTATTGTATTTCTATCCAAGTTGTAATATTATGTAAAGTTGTATGCCATTCCATGTAACTTACGCACTGCTCTTATGGACCACTTGTATTTTAAGATTATTGCTTCCGCACTTGTGAGCCCCATATATAATTATACTCTGTTTGTGTGTGAATTTTGAAAGTTGGCCTTCGGTAATCTCGGATTACTAGCCATCACGGCACTAAACTACTAGGGGCGGTTTGGGGTCGTGACAGTAACTCCTTCTTATTACTTGGCGGTTTGGCCTCCAAGATAGCCTTGGTTTTATTGGCATCTTCCTCTATACCTTTGTGATGCACCAAAAAGCCTAAAAACTTTCCTAGAGTTACCCCAAATGCACATTTCAAAGGGTTCATTTTTAACTTGTGACTTCTCATTCTTTGAAATGTTTGCCTTAAATGATTTAGATGTTCTTCAAATGTTTCAGATTAACTGCCACATCATCAATGTAAACTTCCAAAAATTTTCTAATTAGATCATGGACTATGAAGTTCATTGCTCTTTGGTATATAGCTTCAGTATTTTTCAAGCCAAAAGGCATCACTACCCATTCAAATGTGCCTAAGGCTCTAGGGCATCCAAAAGCTGTCTTATAGGTGTCTGCTGGGTTAATAAAAATTTGGTTATACCTAGCATGACCATCCATGACGGATAAAACATTGCTCTTGGCTGTTGAATTAACTAACAAATCAGCCACAGGCATAGGATACTCATCCTTTAGAGTTGCTAGATTTAAATTTCTAAAATCTATGCATACTCTCAATTTTTCATTTTGCTTCATAACAGATACAATATTCGACAGCCATTCAATATATTTGGTTGCTCTAATAAAACCCCATTTAATAACCTCTCAATTTCCTCTTTGACTAACAAAGTAACTTCATTAGTCATTCTTCTTGGAGGTTGTTTTTGTGAAATGAAATTTTCTCTTATTGGTAACCTGTGTTCTACTAATGTTCCATCCAAACTAGGCATTTCTTTATAACTCCATGCAAAACAATCCACATACTCATACAACAAACCAACTAGTTTTCCTTTACTTTCATTAGATAGACTAACATTTATAGATTGGCCTCTTACAAGGCTCATTACCTAAGTTGAATTCCTCTAAGGAATCCTGTACATCTGCCTTAAGGTCATCAAGTTGAGCAAGAGCAGCTCTCAAATGCTCCAACTGCACCTCTTTATAACTTAAAGATCTACTATCTATTACACATTATACCCATGAACAATCAGGCAAAGATTTAAACTTAAACCTACTTGCTAGAAAAAAGTTAAAAAGACTAAAAAAAGTAGATCTAATTACAAGAGTAGTAGTTGTCTCATCCAGCTTGTCTTCTTCACTGGTTTACTTTTGCATCATCTTTATCTTCTATCACTTTTTCAATCACAAACCCCTCTTGTTTCTGCATAATGCTTGCTTGGCTAGGCTAATTCTCGACCTATCTGCTTGAGTCTTTCTTCAATGATATTCTTGAACTCCTCATTGGTCAAGCTTTTCCCTTGGGATTTGACTTTATCTTTATCCACTTCAATTAGGCCTATGTCTTCATCATATAACACAGCTTCTATGTTGTTGACATCAGCTGCAAAAGAATTTGAATCTGCCAAATAGATCTCCATTCCTTTTTGTTCATCTTGTTCATTGTTAGTCAAGAATATTAAAGCTTGATGCAAAAAGGATGGCACATAACCATGACGGTGTATCCAATCTCTCCCTAACAATACATTGTAGTTGGAAATGGAATCAATTACAAAACAAGTGGTTCCCATTAGCCTTGAACCAACCTGAAGTTGTATAGCCACAACTCCCCTTACTTCAAAAGAGCCTTTAGCAAAGTTTCTTTTGTTGATGTTAGTAAGTAGCAAATCCTCTACTGACTTGCCCATAGCTCTCAAAGTCCTAGAAGGGAGAATATTGACTATAGCCCCATTGTCAACCAGAACCCTGTCAATTGGAACTCCATCCAAATGGGCTCTTACATACAATGGTCTTAGATGCTTGATTAACTTCTCTTTAGGTTTTTGTTAGACCACTTTTTCTCCATCCACTTATTTGAACACCTCAATTGACCTTAGTGGTTTAATTTCTGCCTCAGACATTGCTATCTACACAACTAGTTCCGTCTAGTCTTCAGCATCACCTGCCAACATATCTGGTTGGTCTAGCTTGGCCTGAAACCTCTTTGGGATGGACATGATCATGTTACATTCTTTACTAGGAGTAGGCAAAGAACCAAACTGGATGGCTGCCATTTTCTCCTCAAACTCTTCTGAACTTTCTAATTTAGTGTCTTTTTTTACACTAGCACTACTCTAACCATAACAGACTTAACCAATTCTTAGCTTTGGTCTTTCATCTCTACATCAACCATATCACCTTCACCATCAAACATCAAATCTTTCTCTAGCTCTTTTAGTTTGAATCTCAACATTGCCTTGTCAAGCATAACTTTTTCTTCTTCCCTTTCTTTTCTCACCATTGGTTTCTTCAGTATTTGAATATGTTGCTGAATCATTTGTTCTTTTGAACCTAATCCCACCACTGTTTTTGGTGGAACAAAACCTTCTTTAGTCCAAACTAGATTTCTTAGACTCTCATCACTTGCCATTCTCGACATCATGGCATGGAACGTCCTTTGCTCTCTTCTTTGGGTTGTGTGTTGATGCAAGAGGGGAAAGTGGTAGCTTATAGCTCGCGTCAGTTGAAAATTCACGAGAAAAATTACCCTACACACGACCTAAAGTTAGCAGCAGTGATCTTTGCCTTGAAGATTTGGAGGCACTACCTTTATGGTGAGAGGTTCGAGGTGTTCTCGGACCACAAGAGTTTGAAGTATCTGTTCACACAGAGAGACATGAATTTGAGGCAGAGGAGATGGATGGAGTTCATTGAGGACTACGATTTTGAGTTGCACTATCACCCGAGAAAGGCCAATGTTGTGGCCGATGCCCTTAGTAGGAAATCCATTAGCGACGTAGCTTGTATTTCCGTCCCAGAATGGGAGATGTTGGGAGCTCTTGGCGAGTTTGATTTGCTACTGGGCGAATCTGTTGAGGCTGCGGCCTTGTTTTCCGTCGTCGCGCAGCCTACACTTGTAACTAGAGTGTTAGAGGCACAGAGAGGTGACCTTGAGGTAGAATCCCTCTGAGAGAAAATCTCAGGTGGGAAGGTTGAGAAGGGTTTGACGGTGTATCCCGACCTGAGTGTGAGATACCGAGACCGTTTGTTTGTGCCGGAGTCTTGCCGAGAGGAAGTACTCCGAGAGTTTCACCATTCACGTCTTGCGGTGCATCCGGGAGGCACTAAGATGTATCGGGATTTGGGTCGCCAGTTTTGGTGGCGGGGTATGAAGAGAGTTGTGGCCGTTTTCGTATCGAAGTGCCTTACTTGCCAGCAAGTGAAGGCCGAGCATCAGAGGCCAGCGGGTTTGTTGCAACCCTTGCCTATTGCCGAGTGGAAGTGGGAGCATGTCACTATGGACTTCGTTGTAGGTCTTCCGAGGACTCAGTGGGGGTAGTGACGCCATTTGGGTGGTTATAGACCGGTTGACTAAGTCGGCGCACTTCATTCCTATGCGCGTGAGAGATTCGGTAGACCATCTTGCTGACTTGTATGTTCGGGACATAGTGAGATTGCACGGGGTCCCAGTGACGATCGTCTCGGATAGAGATCCTCGTTTTATTGCTAGGTTATGGCAGAGTTTGCAGAGTGCCTTGGGCACTAAGTTGACCTTTAGTACGGCTTATCATTCGCAGACTGACGGGCAGTCCGAGCGTACTATTCAGATCCTTGAGGATATGCTTTGGGGTTGTGTCCTTGACTTTAGTGGGACGTGGGAGAGGCACTTACCATTAATGGAGTTTGCCTACAACAACAGCTTTCAGTCTAGTATCGGTATGGCACCGTTTGAGGCCTTGGACAGCTGACTGTGTAGGTCTCCAGTTTATTGGGCCGAGGTGGGTGATGCACTTTTGTTGGGTCCGGAGTTGGTTAGGGAGATGATGGAGAAAGTTGAACTTATCCGTAGGAGGCTTGTTACAGCCCAGAGTCGTCAGAAATCTTATGCTGACCATAGGAGGAGGCCTTTGGCGTTTGAGGTAGGTGATCATGTTTTCTTTAAAATATCACCTAGGCGAGGTTTGATGTGGTTCGGGAAGAGTGGGAAGTTATCCCCTCGGTTTATTGGCCCTTTTGAGATCCTTGAGAGGATTGGGGAAGTCGCTTACCGTTTGGCTTTACTGCCGCAGTTGTCCGGGGTGCATGACGTCTTTCATGTTAGTATGCTTCGGAAGTATGAGCTGGATCCATCGCATGTATTAGATTGGACCGACTTAGAGGTAGATGAGGATGCCTCGTATGAGGAGAGACCAGTTCGGGTCTAGGATAGACGGGATCAAGTCCTGCATGGCAAGACCATCCCTTTAGTGAAGGTTTTGTGGAAACATCACGGAGTGGAGGAGGCCACTTGGGAACGTGAGTTGGAGGTCCGCGAGAAATATCCGGACTTGTTTGTTGTTGTATAATCTTGTATTTACATTTTGGACTATTGTTGAACTTTAGAGCTTTTGTATATGTCTTAAGTTGTGAAACATTGAAAATGTTTTGATTTATTGAATGTATGTTTTGGAACTTGCCTCATATGGAAGTTGAATGTAACATTATATATGTTGAAATATATTGTTGGAATTGGATAGGAAATGCGTAATGTTGATGCATGTTGAAAGTACATATGTTGTTTACATATTGTGAAATGCCTCTTGATAAGAGATGGGATGACCGGTAATGGGTCGAGTTTTTGAATGTTAAAATATAACATTGTTAAAAATGGAGAAAAACCTGTTTTTGAAAACTTGTGCTTAATTTCGGGGACGAAATTCTTTAAGGGGGGGGAGGTTATAGCGATCCCGGGTTTACCCTTGTTGTACAGTGATCCGGACTTGTGTCCGTGGAGGATAGTAGTTGATTATTACCTCTATCTCATAATTATTTTCTTACTTTCTATTTCATAGTGTTTTGTGGTAATTTAAGTGGTTAGTTTAGCTCATAATTATTTTCTTACTTTCTATTTCATAACTTTTTATTTCATAGCGTTTTGTTGTAATCCAAGTGATTAGTTTAGCTCATATTTATTTTCTTACTTTCTATTTCATAGTGTTTTGTTGTAATTCAAGTGGTTAGTTTAGCTCATATTTATTTTCTTGATTATATTTCTTACTCTTGTTTCATACTGTTTTGTTGTAATCCAACCGGAAGCGGTTAATTTTCAAGTCTTTCATTTTCTTGCCCTTTTAGCCTTATAGTCATTTTCTTGTTTTAAGTTGAATATTAGCTTTGTTGTAAACTAATCGGAAGTGGTTAGTTGAGCCACCTATATATTTCTTATTTGTTCTTTTCTTGGTGTTATAACAAGACAGGTTTTGCCAGGCCTAGTTGCTTGGCTGGCTGGTTAGCATCTTTTGGACAAGGTGGTGTAGTCTTCTGACGTTGACCAACTTTCGGTGGTTTCCAAGGTGCATTAAGCTTCTATTTTGTTTTTTTATTTGATTGTTTTGTGAGGTTTTTATTTTGTTGTAATATTTTCTACCTCCCTCTCTCATTTGGTTTGTAATAATTTATTCAAAGTGTTGTAATAATTCTCCGCCCTGCTTCTTTCTATCATGTTCTTTTATTTGCTTTCCTTATTTGTGAATATGCATCATATTTTATTTTATTTTTATTATATCCATGTTTCGCGCATCTTGATTTGGCTAAATTTGCATTTGTGGATTTAATAAATTTCGATGTGATTATGTGCGCTGCCTCATATTGTTGAGATGATTCACATGTCATATCTTAGAAGCTAAATCTTTAGTTGCATCTCATGTGTGAATTGCATTGGAATTTTATATATAAGATCATGTATATTTTGCTAACTTTGTTTTGTAGCTGTTCGCCGGATGTTGGTAAACATGTAAGTTTTTATGCTTTAACATCCCACTTGTTTGTGTTTTTCTTACTATGTTTAAGCATCCTACCATGAGGCTATTTTCTTACTTGATATAACTATATGAATGCCAGTGGATGGAGGTTGTATCACTTAATTTGGAATGATGCTGATTTTTATTGTTTGTAAACTCAATTTCTTTATGCTGCACATCTTCAAAGCTCTTTCAAAACATGTGGAATCACGTTGTTCCAAAATAAATGGCATAGTCTATCCTTGTGTGCTTCACATAGTAAATTCTAGGATTTATTTAATAACCAGAATATGAACATATAAAGTTAAGAAAACTCATATCATATTTAGTAGAGGCTGATCTTTGATCAGGTGAGTGGGAGTGGTCAATTAATGACCTTCCCTAAGGTTCCGAGCCAAACATCTTTGGTTATGACGAACAGTGGCCTTGGCACGAGTCACGAGTTTTCTAATTTTTTCAAAAATAGTAGGGCAACTCTAAGATCTGGTGATGTAGTCCATTTTTGGGAAAGATTTTGTATTAAAACGGATTTTTCATAAAAAGTTGTCAAATCTGGACTCTCGTCTATGTTTCACATTGCACTCATGAAACTAGATCAAAGAAGTCAAGGATCCGAACTATTTAACGTGCACGGGTACCCTCCGGGCATGTTACAGTTTTTGGCAACTCTACTGGAGACTTTATGAAACCTTGACTCGAACTCCTTGATATGACTTTTATTGTCAATTATATGTTTATTGCATTGCATGCATTAGTGCACTTAAAATCCCTATATTGCCTAGATACTTGTGGGAGTACAGGAAAACTCTTTGTAACACTATATCTGTCTCTACGTTACGTTTGAGGCCTTGTGTTATAACCTTTTGAGATCTGTCAAAAAAGTAGCTCTGCTATCTAAGGTTCTCAGACTTTGAAGAGAGGCTATATTGACTCTTCTGATTTCCTAGGATGTTAATTGGTTATGACCCAAAGGACTCTTTGGTAATGTCACATTGACTTCAACCCCTAGAGTATAGCCAACCTTGTACATATAGTGAGCTATAGTACCTTCCAAAATTAAAACATGATGCTCTTCTATTTCTAGGATGTATGATGCCTGCTTGTTTGAATAGTGAAGCCCTAGATCATTTCAAAGATAGGACAAGGTAACCCTATCCCCTATAAGGGTGTTTGTTCTCTTTCCTGCTACATGTTATGTGCAATGTATGGGATCTATACAGGGCTTCTCAGATTTTGTAGTTTAGGCATTTTGGTTTGTGGGATTGACTTCAGTTTTTCAGTGTGATTTAGCAATAATCAGTTGAGCTGGCATGCTACTGAAATTTGATTGAGGATTCCATTTTATATTTGCAAGGTAGTTGGGCACCACAACTTCAAAACAGTCAAATGTCCCTCAAGTTCTGTGGACTCGCATTGGTAGACTCTATAAGATTGCAGATTTGGTTCAAGGATAGCCAGTATTAGTTTCTTTGCCACCAATATCACGAAGCAAAAGAACAAAAGCCGCATCAACTGTTCAAAATACCCCTTCTTTATCAGCTAAATCATCCCCACTTAGTTCATCGGCATCAGTGATGGCTCAGGTTCTGAAAATATAGTGAACATGTTGTTGGCCCTTCAACGAAGTTTGAATGCTATGGCCAATACAGTGGCCACCTATGGTGATGTTTTTGCTGAATTGTTGTGCCCATCTGGGGCATCCGCTACTCAACCACCTCCGGTGGCTCATCCAATCCCATTCCCACTAGTTGTGGAATTTCTTGAACCTAACTTACTAGAAGACTTAAGGGTTCGTGCACAATCATTGAGAGGACCTTTTCTCCTTCCACAACCAACGGAATAACTCTTTTACATAGCAACAAATGAGTTTGATCAGACTATATTGAAACTGGCTAAGTTGGAGCAAATGTTTAAAAGGTTGCAAAAAATCAACTCTATCCCAGACATTAAAGATAGATATACAAAAATAACTATCAAATGGATGGAACGGTTTAAAATGCCACACATTGACAGGTTTGATGGAGCTGGTGACCCTATGGTCCAAATTCGTCTCTTCTCGGATGTCCTAAAACCCATGGGTTTTACTCAGCCTCAAAAATATTCCCTGTTTGGAAGAACTTTATCTGGTGTAGCTGTCATCTGGTATGCTAAATTAGAGAACTCGATGAAACAAAGTTAAGAAGAATTAGTCGAGGCCTTTATCACTCAGTATGCCTATAACACTCAAATTGAAGTGACCACCTGGGAGTTAGAGGCAACCCGCCAATAGCCGAATGAAGGTTTTGTAGCCTTCATCACCAGATGGAGGACCAAGGCAATAATGATGACTAATAGACCACTAGAGAAAGATCGAATTCACATGGTAGCAAGAAATTTGCATGGTAAAATGCTGCAAAAGATGATGGTTCTTCCACTGTCCACTTTTAAAGAACTACATGAAATGGGAGTCCAGATAAAAGATGCCATCAAGTACGTAATCATTGTCGACAACAAAAAACCTGTACAAAAAACCTTTGGCCGTAGTTCCAACGCTACTACCAGTAGTAGTATAGTTGTAAAACCTTCTAAGGTCAACTTAGTCACTACCACTACCACCAAAATAGCCGACCCCTTTGCCAATGCCAATCCACAAGCAACAAACTCAGCCCAAGCCTCAAACAAGACATTCACCCCACTTCATATGTCCCTTACCAAAGCCATGAAGATCTTAGTCGAAAGAAAGTATCTCAAACCTCTTGACCCCTAACCTCTACCAGATCCTCTCTGAGCCAAACATGACCCCGCCAAATACTATGCCTTTCACCAACAGCCTAGACACGATACCGACCATTGCTTCCATCACCGTCCTGAGATTCAACATCTCATTGACAACAAAAGCATAGCTCCCCACAGTCACCAAAACCTAATGTCACTACTAAACCATTGCCACAAAGCCCCACCACCACCTTGTCTTAACTTTATCCATACACTTTCGCCCACTTTTGACCCCAGCATCTACATTACACCATCTCATCTACCAAAACCTGAGGTACACATTCCTGAGAGCACTAATCTATGCATGATGGATGCATCTCCAACCCAGCCAAAACCCAAAAGCCCTATGGTGGTAATGTTAAAGGAAACAATCGAAGTACCTGTACTTGAGGCTAGCAAACTTTCAAAAAAAAGAGTATGATCCTAGCCAATATATTGTACCCATTGGTCAACTGAAGCTTGAGGTTGTTCTACTTGACTCATTTTCTATTAACTTTGTCAGAGAGAATGTACTGAAACAGAGATTGGATGACTTGGCCGACCTAGAGGAAGACTTGGCCAATTTCCAATTCTTTGAAGAATTAGACCTTAGTAATGTGTATATAGGATGATGGGATCCGAAAAATTCCAATGCCAGTCATGATTGGACAAGCAGCAGCAAAGTTTCCAATAAGGAAACTAAAAGAAAAGATGATGAACTGAAAATCAACACCAAAAATCCTAATGATAGTAGTAAAGAAAAGGGTTCCCAAGAGAAAGAAGAAGAACCATAAAGCCATTCAGAGTATACTATGGAAATGATTCGAGCAGAGCGTGATAATTGTCTTTCGGTCAACAAAGATGAATGGTGGGATGATAATGACCTACAGCTCACCCACATTGATGATGAATGGGTAAACAATGTGCCTAATAAGAATTGGTACTTAGACGAAATTGATCATTTGACTAGGAGTGGGCGCTACTTCAAGCCTCCACACCTAGACCAAGAAGAGTCCTCGGGCAAAGACAAAGAAGTTGAGAAAAAGAAAGAAGTAGAAAAAGACCTGGTTCTAAAACAGCTGAAAAAGATCCAGGCAAACATCTCCATCTGGAGGCTTCTCATGGCTTCCCAAGAGCACCGACAAGCAATGTTGTTAGCCTTAAGCAAGGCTAAGCTATCAATTAACACAACTACAGAACAACTGGTGTCATTAATCACACCAAGAGAAACAGTTCCCGTGATGGCATTCTTTGACAAAGAGCTAACACCGAAAGGATTAGGATACAATAAGCCTCTATATGTGTCACTAGAGTGTAGAAAGAAATGCATCCCGATCATTCTAATTGACACTGGATCAACCACTGCTTATGCAATAAGGTTAAAGCCGACATATTTTACACCCACTACTCAGTTGATCTAGGCTTATGATAATACTAGTCAGGAAGTTATGGGGATAGTCAAAGTGCAAATAACAATAGGTCCATCTGAGCACGAAGCTAAATTTCATGTTGTGGATGTCCCTGCAACATTCAACTTGCTACTGGGAAGGCCTTGGCTTCATCAGATGAAGGCTATATCATCCACGATGCATCAACTAGTAAAATACCCGTATGACGAAGGAGTTGCCACTGTCTTCGGAAACTCATCCATTCATCCTTCCTCAGAAGTCACAATGTTATTGCTAGAAATACAACATGGGGAGAAAGATGTGTTCCTCTTAGGTTTTACATTGGCAGAGGCCCAACTGGTTTAAACACTCATGCCAGAAGACAAAGGTGTATACGTCAATGCCCAATCAATTTACCTCATGAGTAAACTGGGTCACATTCTTAGGATGGGGTTAAGACAAAGTGGCAGGAAGGATATTGCTATAGCTAATGAAGTACCTCATAACCCACATACATTTGGACTAGGGTATGCACCTACAGTAAATGACTAGAAAAGGGAAAACAAAGAGATCAAGAAGAGGATCATAGTAAAGAGAACTGGGCGACAGTTTAAGTTGGACCATAAGCCAATTCATGGAACCTTGAACAGGCGCTTTGTCTCGGAATAAGAGAATTTCCCTTTTTGTGGGTTTCTAGAACCATGGATTGACCAAGAGGAAAAGAAAAGATATCCTGAGTTTGAAATCTTAACTTTTTGACAGCGATGAGGAGTAAGCAGATCCAAATATCGACATCGGTCAAGACAGTGATATCAATTCTGAAAGTGGTACAGAGGATGTCCTAGGTCTGATACTGGTTGCTTTGCTAAAATAGTCAAATACTAGTGCTGAACTAATGAACTTGGGGGATATGGTTATTTCTGTGATCGGAGAAGGGCGACTTATCGATTACTTAAGCTTCATCATGAATGCAGTGAATGGCACACCAACGAGTTGGCATGTTGAGAAACATCTTATTGAGAATTCTGAATTGGTTATTGAGTCTCATTCTGTTGGGCTTGTGAGGTTGGAATCAGATTTGAGTTTGTTTGAGATGTCAGAATCTTCTTTTGCTCTCTTTTTTTTTTTCCCCTATTACGTCTGTTGCCACTGTTGAGTTGGAGATTCTGAATGAAGATGTTGTGATTTCTACTTACTTCTCTGTGTCTATAGTTCATAGCATTGACTAGAATTTTCAAAGTTTTGATGAAAACGAAGAGGAAGAAATTCCTTGAGCTTTGAAAAATTTAATCAACTTGGAGGAAGAACGGTGTGCTAAATCATTGGTTGACGAAATTGTTTCCGTAAATGTGGGTACTGAGAAAGATTGGTTCCACTTTATCTTCGGAGGAACGCGAGCAATTAGTTGCTTTATTAAAGGAATTCAAGGATGTTTTTGCATGGTCCTACGAAGATATGCGTGGAATTGATCCTGAGATTACCCAACATCGAATCCCTCTTAATCCCTTAATCCAGATGCCTAACCTATCAAACAGAAGCTTCGTAGAATTCATTCGGATTGGGCACTGAAAATCAAAGAAGAGGTTACTAAACAAATCAATGTTGGGTCCTTGCTTGTATCCGAGTATCAGACTTTGTTAGCTAACATTGTGCCAGTCCCAAAGAAAGATGGCAGAATCAGGGTTTGTGTTGACTTCTGAGATTTGAATAAGGCTAGTCTAAAGGATGACTTTCCATTGTCCCATATTGATGAATTGGTAAACTTCACTGCAAGGAATGCCTTGTTGTCATTCATGGATGGTTTTTTGGGGTATAACCAGATCCTTATGGCTTTAGAGGACAGAGAAAAGACTGCATTTACTACACCATGGGAGACGTATAGTTACAAGGTCATGCCATTCAGTTTGAAAAATGCTACTACACTGTTGCATGAAATGATCCACAAGGAAGTTAAGGTGTATGTGGATAACATGATTGTCAAGTCCAAAGATTAAGAAGGTCATTATACCGTATTAAAGAAATTCTTTGAGAGAATCAGGGAATACAGGCTGAGGTTGAATTCACAAAAATGCACCTTGGGGTAACTGTGGGCAAGATATTGGGATTTCTGATCACACAGCAAGGCATTGAAGTTGATCCATCCAAAATTAAGGCCATCTTAGAAATATGGCTACCAATGACTGAAAAGGAGATGCGGGGCTTTCTGGGAAAAGTGCAATTCATAAAGAGGTTTATTTCTAAATTGATCTTAACATGTGAACCACTATTTAGTCTTTTATATAAAGGAAAGAAGTTCCAATGGGATAATTGGTGTTAGTTCACCTTCGAGCAAGTTAAGCAGTATTTGCAGACTCCGCCTATGTTATCGCCACCTGAGCTAGGAAAACTGTTGATTCTATATTTATTAGTGACAAAATCAACCATGGGATGTATGCTTGCACAAGAGTCAAACGAGAAAGTGGAAAAAACCATCTACTACTTGAGCAAGAAAATGCTTGAATGTGAGACCCGCTATACTCCCTTGGAAAAGGCTTGGCTTTGGTTTGGGCTACCAATAAGTTGAGACACTACTTGTTAGCTCACTCGGTAATTCTGGTTTCAAGATTAGACCCTATCAAATATCGTTTTGAGAAACCAGCGCTTGCCAATAGGCAAGCTCGTTGGTTGCTTTTGCTTTTTGAGTTCGACCTCAAGTATGTCACTCGCAAATCTGTAAAAGGAAGGGCCATGGAAGAATTTTTGGATGATCACCCAATTGAAGTAGAATAAGACATGGATTATTTATTCTCGGATGAGGAGATCATGCAAATGAAAGAAGACACTTGGAAGTTGTACTTTGATGGACCAACCAATCAATTTGGCTACGGGATAGGTGTGTTGCTCATAGCATTAGATGATTCCCATATCCCTTTAGCTTGCAAACTCTAATTTAGGGTATCCAACAACCAAGTAGAGTATGAGGCATGTTGGATTGGAAGCAACTCTAGAACTAGGGGCAATAAGGTTGGATATGATTGGGGATTCAAACTTGGTCGTCTCTTAAGCCAATGGAGACTGGAAGGTTAAAAAGGAGAAAATGAAAGTCTATCAACAAACCTCAAACATGTTAATTCCAAGATTCAAAAGACTGACATTTACACACATGGTGAGAGAGAACAACCAATTTCCTGATACATTGGCAACCCTGGCCTCTATGATAGATATACTAGTTGGGGTTAAGATGCACCTAATCCTAATAGAACAATATACACCCGCACATAAAATGGTAGCTACAACAGAAGAGGTTCAATATAAAATTTAAAAAAAAAAAAAAAAAAAACCTTGTACTTTGATATTTGGAATTTTTTGGAAAGTAGTACATACCCACAAGGGGCAAATGCCAAGGACAAAAAGGGGATACGACGTCTAGCTGCTCAATTCATTATCAGCGGAGATAAGCTGTACAGAAGGGGACATTTGGGAATGCACAAGTTGTGTGTAGAGGAAGAAGAGGCAAAGCATATCATGGAAACCATCCATGGAGGAGTGTCGAGCCTATATAAACGGTATAATGCTTGCTAGAAAGATCCATAGATAGGGATACTACTGGTTAACTATGGAGGGTGATTGCATTGACTTCATTAGGAGATGCCACAAATGTCAAATCCACACCAATTGCACGAATATCCCTTCATCAAAACTCTACAACATGACTTTGCCATGGCCTTTCTCAGTTTGGGGCATAGACGTTATCGGGGCAGTCACACCGAAAGGTTCAAATGGGCATCAGTTTATCTTGTTGCCATTGACTATTTTACCAAGTGGGTTGAAGCACAATCATTTTTAGTGTTAAAAGCATCACATGTGACCGAATTCATCAGGAATAGTATCATTTGCAGATATGGGATGCCAAACAAAGTAATTTCAAACAATGGCTCAAATTTTAGATGAGCAGTGACGGTTCTACTTGAGAAATATAACGTGGCTTTTCACAAGTCATCAATTTACAAGTCATAAACCAATGGAGCCGTTGAAGTTGCAAATAAGAACATCAAGACTATTCTGCGTAAGACGGTGGAAACCTATAGAGATTGGCCAAACAAACTACCTTTTCCACTTTAGGGATACAGGACATCAATTCGAACGTCTATGGAGGGCAACCCTATACTCTTTGGTATATGGAATGGAGGTTGTTTTACCGATCGAATTAGAAGTACCTTCGTTGAGGATTACAGCTGAATATCAGATAGCAGAAGCTGATTGGTAACCAAACTGATTTGAGGAGATGATGTTGTTTGATGAGCAAAGATTGAAGGCATTATACCACATTTAGGGGTATCAACGCAGGATTGCTAGAGCATTCAACAAAAAGGTCAGATCTAG
This sequence comes from Camellia sinensis, assembly GCF_004153795.1. Taxonomy (NCBI): domain Eukaryota; kingdom Viridiplantae; phylum Streptophyta; class Magnoliopsida; order Ericales; family Theaceae; genus Camellia; species Camellia sinensis. The sequence continues at coordinate 987,211 of NW_021025475.1, forward strand.
GAATTTGAGGGAAGATGACTTAGTGCTCAAGGACAACCAAGCTCCTATCCATGACCCTAGAGGCAAGTTCAGTCCCAATTGGATGGGTCCCTATATCATCAAATCAATCTGGTCAAGAGGAGCAGTCATTCTCATGGATTTGAATGGTTTGGAGTTCTCACAACCAATCAACATGGACAAGCTAAAGAAGCACTATTCTTAAGAGGCTCATTGGGCCAGAAACCCAAAAGGGTGACCCAGGCAAAAGTTAGAGCATGAAAAAATAAAAAAAAAATAATAAAAAAAAAAGGCTCGCAAGGTTAAAAACTCGGAAGGGCAACTTTGGCAAAAGTTAGAGCACAAAATGAGAGGGTCAATACTTGAGTGAACCTTAGCCAAAACTACGTATGGCCTAATTCCTATCTTTGAAATACATAGGTAGCTTTATCTTGAAGTTCGGCCCTAATCATTTTTCAACTCACTCATTCGTCCATGCTTGATTGGTGTATCTTTATTTGACTCGGCTATCCTATCTATGTTTGACTGGCTCATCCCGTTTGATTTAGTTGTCCTATTTCTTCTTTATGACAAGTTCAGTTACAAAGCAGATTTCGTTGTGCATCTCGAGGGTTGGTTTTATGCTGGTCGGGTAATGGCTATTCACAAACACAGATTTTCAGGACTTTTAATGAAGTAGACTGATTTTCTCAAAAATTATTCTATTTCTTGCAAACATCAAACCATTCTTTGGACCAAAAAGGGAAAATTCAGTGCTCATAATTTGGCTCACATGATTTCAAGACATAAAGTGGAACAAGGATGCTAATTTACCTCTCATGTTGATCAAAATCGCTTTAGCATGAAAACAAAAACAAAAACAAAAAGTCAAAGCGATGAACTAGGGGCACAGTCGAATCAGGTTTTCTATCCTTTTCCCACACTCTTGAGTTCTTGTCAACTAAATTTTTTTTTTTCTTTAAGTCGAGCACTCGTCGGAAAATGCACAGTAGCTCTCTCCAGTGATGTCCTTCAGTCGGGTGGTCAACCAGGCAGTCGACCAGTGTTGGTCTATTTTGCGTCCATTTTATTCCAACAAGCACAAAGGCGTGTATTTGGAATGGTTTTTTCTTTATTTTCCTTTCATTGAGTTGTATTTTGTGTTTTGGTTAGTAACATGCTCAGTATTAAGTTCAGAATTCATTAACATATAACCATTTTTAATTTCCAAATTCAAAACAAAATGATTTTCATGCTTAGTGTTGTGTCATTCATGCCATTCGGATGTGCAAAACAAACTCTTTTTGTTAAATGCCAAGGATTAACCCCGATCAAAATTTTACAAAAAGAGTTGAAGCTCAGTGCCCATTCTCAAGCAAAAATACAGAAAAAGAGAAAAAAGAAAAAAAAAATGCAAGCATTGTTCTAGGTTTCTGGTGACTCGTGTTTCTTGCAGCAAAAGGGTACAGGCTGACACCTTAGTTTCGCCACCCACTTCCATTGTTGAGTGCCTCGCTACATCTTCACTCCTTAGAAGCCTTTGAAGACTCTACCTCGACATTGGCAGAGCTCCTAAAAGAAACTATTCCCCGCCGATCGTCAAATGCAGAGTACGATAGAACTCTAAACGGGGCCACGGAGGTGGCCTGTTGTTTCATCTCTTTGTTTTGTTTTTTCAATGTGCTAATCTCTGCATGAGCATCCTTGTACATATACTAGAATAGAGAGAGCTGGGCGTTTAATCGACGTACCTCACTTGTCTTGTTTTGCAGCCGATGGGACAAATTGGAAACCGCAGTCACGGTCTCCACACAAGACTTCAATGTATAATGGTTGGCATCGATGTCAGACTGTGCTGCCATCAGCTGCTCGACTGACAGCACAGGAAAGTTAAGAACAAAGGCAGGGGCAAAGGCACTCTGTTGAGGCTCAGAAGAGCTAGTAATCTTGATTGGGGTTTCATTAAGGTCTGGAAAAAGGGAAAATGTATGAAGGGATGAGTCCATGACAAAAGAAAGTAGTTCCAAGAAGAGAGATTGACAGAGTAATGGCAGGGAAATTTTTATAGCTTTCTGCTCTACTCTCTCACAGGCCTCAGTTTAAGAAGAGGCTAGAAGAGAAGAAGAAGCCAAAAGAAGAGGGATTGTCAAGGTAATCTTTGACAATGGAGGCTGGTCTAGCTGTTGTCGGTCAAGTGCACCATGATTGTTGAAATCGCGCACCAGACACAACGCTCGACGAAGACAAGAAGGCAGAGAAAGATAGAGAGACAAAATAGGGGAGAGAGGGTGATATATAGGTATATAATCTATATATATGTGTATAATATATATGTATCCGTATGTGTGTACTCGTGTGTACACGTGTACCATGTATGTATCCGTATGTATATATTGTGTATATATATGTATATGTATATGTGCGTGTGTGTCTATATATATATATATATGTATTTGTATGTCTGTCTGTATATATATGTATGTGTATGTATCTGTGTATATATAAATTTATTTTGTATGTATATGTATATGTATCCATATTTTGTTTGCACATGTATTTGTATGTATATATTTTGTTTGCACATGTATTTGTATACAAATGTTTGTTGTATGTATAAAAGAAAAAGAAAAAAAAAGAAGGAAAACCTCAAAAAGAAATTTCAAAAGTACAAAAAATCAAAAGAATGAAGGAAACGAATAGAAAATGGAAAATATTTGTGCATCAATCTCTACAATTAAAACCTTTCCCCTCTCCGTATGAGATACGGTGAGGTACGCTTGTTGGTTACACCACTTTTTCTTTTTTCACGTGAAACGCATTAGGATTTCAAGTTTACTTGGTTAAATCATTCCCCCTCTCTGTATGAGATACAGTTAAGTACGGCCAATTAGTTACATCGCCTTTTCTCCTTTCACATGAAACGTGTTAAGATTTGAAGTCTACTTGATTAAAACTTTCTCCCTTTTCCGTATGAAATACGGTTAGGTACACCTGTTGGTTACATCACTTGTTCTCCTTTCGCGTGAAACACATTAGGATTTCAGATTACTCGATTAAAACTTTCCCCCTTTCCGTATGAGATATGGTTACGTACGCCTGTTAGTTACACCATATTTTCTCCATTCACATGAAACGTGTTAGTCTACCCAGATAAAACCTTCCCAATCTCTGTATGAGATATAGTTAGGTACGCTTATTGGTTATATACGTCTGGATTTTGAGTTCACTATTCCTCCTCTCGCATGAAATGTGTTTGGATTTGTTCACTCTTTGCTCCTCTCGCGTGAAACGCGTTTGGATTTCGAGTTCACTATTTCTCCTCTCACGTGAGATTTGTTTGGATCTCAAAGTTTCTCTATCATTTGTGTTATGGCACATTTGTAGTGATGCACTCTCTCTATTATTTGTGTTGTGGCACATTTATATACGATACACCCCCTGTTATGCTTTATATCATTTGCATGAGGCTTGTCTCACATGTTACCATCTTCATATCTTTATCATCACTCCATGACATTGTATTGCATTGCATAATCATGAATTTTCAAAACAATTGGCTACGCGAAGCATGTAAGTCCAACTTTCAAATTGTATTTCAAGCATGTCATTTGCATTCTGCCCCCGAACTACGCTGGTTTGATTCCTTGCAAAGGGATGCGTAGGCAACCTTCAGGTTCAACCAATTGCATTTGCATCTTGTTTGTTTGTCCAAGTCTTATAGCCTTGTCAAAAGAGTCGTCTTCAGGCTTTGACATTCACTCACATTATGAAATGACTTTGAGCTCTGTCAAAGAGAGGCAACTACAGACACCCCATTTTGACCAGCCCTAAGACTTGGGCACTTTCTTTTGATTACCCGTCAGGCACCCGTAGGGAAACGGAGTCAAACTGAAACGAATCAGAATTTTTCTCCCTCGGCCAATCGACTGCCCGGTCAACCACCCCATAGGCAGATTTGCAGCAATTTTGTGATGGGCACTTCCCAAACTCATTTTTCTAACCCATTATGCATTGAATGCATGCATACTCATCCTCCATTGCCTAGCACTTGATCCATTGAAGCTAATGCTCCACTTTTGTCTTCCATTAGCTTTATTAATGCTCCATTTGCTCCATTATCTTCATTAATGCTCCATTCTTGTCTTCCACCATTTTCTCCACTTGTGTTGCCTATATGTGTACATCATATTGTTGAGAGGAGGGGGAGGATAGATTGAGGAAAGAAGGCTAGAGATAGAGAAGAAGAGAGTTTAAGCTTTAAATTCTAGAGTTAGCCAAAATTGAGTGTTAATTGTGACCTTCCATTTGTCAAGCTATACACTATATCTCACCTTCTATTACAAAAGTTATCCAAGTCATGTTATTGTAGTCAAATTCTAGAGTTTTAATCAAAGAGAGAATAGTCTTTGTGAAGTTCCAAGTGATCATTTCCAACACTTATCCAAAGCCACCTTTGAAGCTCAAATTCCAAGCTCTTGAATTGAGGATTAAGAACATAATTCACAAACTTGAGGGTGATCAAGAGGAAGTTTGAAAATGAAGAAATTCAATTTTTCTTTAGAAGGTGAACTTCAAGTCTTTCATTTTCTTATATTTGCTATCTCATAATTATTTTCTTACTTTCTATTTCACAGTATTTTGTTGTAATCCAAGTGTTTAGTTTAGCTCATAATTATTTTCTTACTTTCTATTTCATAGCTTTTTGTTGTAATCCAATTGGTTAGTTTGGCTCATATTTATTTTCTTGCTTTCTATTTCATAGTGTTTTGTGTAATCCAAGCGGTTAGTTTAGCTCATATTTATTTTCTTGATTGTTTTTCTTCCTCTTGTTTCATATTGTTTTGTTGTAATCCAACCAAAAGCTGTTAGTTTTCAAGTCTTTCATTTTCTTGCACTTTTAGTCTTATAGTCATTTTCTTGTTTTAAGTTGAATATTAGTTTTGTTGTAAGCTGACCAAAAGCGGTTAGTTGAGTCATCTACATATTTCTTGTTTGTTCTTTTCTCGGTGTTGCGACAAGGCAGGTTTTGCTGGGCCTAGTTGGCCGGCCAACCTATTTGGCCATTCAGTTAGCTTCTTTTGGACAAAGTGGTGTAGTCTTCCAATGTTTGCCAACTTCTGGTGGTTTTCAAGGCGCATGAAGCTTCTATTTTTTTTTATTAGAGTGTTTTGTGAGGTTTTTATTTTATTGTAATATTTTCTTCCTCCCTTTCTCATTTTATTTGTAATAATTTATTCAAAGTGTTGTAATAATTCTCCAACCGCTTCTTTCTATCCTATTCTTTTATTTTCTTTCCTTATTGGTGAATATGCATCATATTTTATTTCTTCTCATTATATCCATGTTTTTCATCCATGTTTCATGCATCTTGATTCGACTAAGTTTGCATTTGTGGATTTAATCAATTCTTATGCGATTATGTGCGCTATCTCATGTTCTTGAGATGATTCACATGTCATGTCTTAGAAGCTGAATTTTTAGATGCATCTCATGTGTGAATTGCATTAAGATTTTGTACATAAGATCATGCATATTTTGCTAACTTTGTTTTGTAGCTGTTCGCGGGACATCAGTAAACATGTAAGTTTTTATACTTTAATATCTCGCTTGTTTGTGTTTTTCTTACTATGTTTAATCATCCTACCATGAGGCTATTTGATATAACTGTATGAATGCCAATGGATGGAGGTTGTGTCACTTAATTTGGAATGATGTTGATTTTCATCATTTGTAAACTCAATTTCTTTGGGTTGCACATCTTCAAAACTCTTTCAAAACACATGAAATCAAATTGTTCTAAAATAAATGTCATAGTCTATACTTGTGTGCTTTACATAGTAAATTGTCAGATTTATTTAATAACTAGAATGTGAACATATAAAGTTAATAAAACTCATATCATGTTTAGTAGAGGCCAATCTTTGATCTGGTGAGCGAGGGTGCTCAATTAATGATCTTCCCCTCTCATACCTAAGGTTCCGAGCCAAGCATCTTTGGCTACGACGAATAGTGACCTTGGCACAAGTCACGAGTTTCCTAATTTTTTCAAAAATAGTAAGTGGCAACTCTAAGATCTGGTGATGTGGTCCATTTTTTGTAAAGATTTTATATTAAAATGGATTTTCCATAAAAAGTTGTCAAATCTGGACTCTTATCTATGTTTCACATTGCACTTATGGGACTAAATCAAAGAAGTCGAGGGTCCAAACTGTTTAACGTGCACGATTATCTCTGGGCATGTTAAACCAACTTTTTTACACTGTAGAACAAACCTTCTGATATGTTCAATTGTGGATTGCATCTCTTCCCCTGTAAACAAAAAGAATTCAAGCACTTTTAAGTTCCTTGGGAGAGGTGCATTATCCATCTCTAGAGGATATGGGCTTCTAAACATTGGTATGTCCGGCCTCCTTAGACCTTGGCCATACATTTCTTGAATTAAGTTCATTATTTGTTGCCTATTATTCATTATAGGGTCCATTCCTATGCATGCTTGATGTTGTCCTCCTCTTTGAAATTCTGGTTGATAATAAGAAAGAGGAGGTCCAAGCCCTCTAGGCCTTGGGTTCATTACATTGGGCTCATAGAATGTTGTTGCATGACAGGTTCTTCCATATTTAGAGGCCTTACTTGATTAGGTGGCCTAAGTCTTTGGTCTTCCATACCATAATGATCAACTACAAGCCTATCAAATGAATAATTATCATACATTTGTGACCTTGGTTGCCCTCCAGGTCTTAGTACTATGTCACTTTGATTATAATTAAAGATTGGATTTGGGGGATATTCCCTCATTTTTGTGTACTCAAACATAGGATTTACATGCATTCCCTCCTCATATCTTTCTTGAAGTGTGGGAGATCTGTAAAATGACACATGTTCATTTACAGTTATGTGTTTTTTAGGAGTTACAGAAGGACCACATTGTACCTTGTTTACTTGAGTCTCTTCTATAGCCTTCCTTGATTGGCTTGGCTTGATGTTGATTTTCTCGAACAAAGCCAGCAAATCATCAATCATCACCTGGTTCTCATGTGAAGACATAGAACCAATCATCTGTTGAGTGTGCAGTAGATAAGCATATCTTGGGTCTGTGGTAGGGCCACTTGTTTGACATGCACGGGCTACACTCTGGCCATATCCTTGGCCTTCTTTTTGTCCAGCCACTAAGTGGCCATCCTCCACGTTATCTTTAACTCCTTCAAACTCACATCAAGGTCATCTCCATAAACCCTTTTTCCATGGTCTCCAAAGACTTCATGCTATTTATTCTTAGCCATTACTCCAAATTAGACAAGTCCCACTGGGCGTACCAAAATATGTTAGCGACAATTAAGTTTAGGTCAAATCGACAAAGGTGATTCGACAGGAAAAACTAATTTTCACAAACAGTAGATTAATCAAGCAATGCGGTTGGTGTCCTATACATTGACAAATTCAGGGATTTCTTTGGAGGTTGTAATGTGAAGAAACAAAAATGAACAAACTGAAAATGTGATTAATAACACTTTAACTTGTCACTTAATTACAATAATTAAATTATAAGTTTCATAGTATTACAATTGACAGGTCCAATTGAGTTACAAGCACTGAAATTACTGTAAATCTACTCTTAAATTACAGAACTACTCCTAGATAAGTTACACTACTCCTAGATTTCACAAGTATTGTGACTTTGGTTGAAGGTCCATCTCTCTTCGAATTCCTAGCTCTTATATGGCTTCCCTGGTCATGCCATGCTGCCACGTGTCCATTGTGTAGTGATCCTAGTTTTGCCACTTCGCTAAGTATGTCGGGGATCGAGCTGCCCGGTCAGCTTGTGGGGGTCCAGGGGGAAGTGCCCCTTGGCGGGTCCAAAGGCAGTGCCCTAGCGGGGATGAACAAACTGAAAATGTGATTAATAACACTTTAACTTGTCACTTTATTACAATAATTAAATTATAAGTTTCATAGCATTACAATCGACAGATCCAAATTGAGTTACAAGCATTGAAATTACTGTAAATCTACTCTTAAATTACAGAACTACTCCTAGATAAGTTACACTACTCCTAGATTTCACAAGTATTGTGAATTTGGTTGAAGGTCCATCTCTCTTCGAATTCCCAGCTCTTATATGGCATCCCTGGTCATGCCATACTGCCACATGCCCATTGTGTAGTGATCCCAGTTTTGCCACTTCGCTGAGTATGTTGGGGATCGAGCTGCTCAGTCAGCTCGTAGGGGTCTAGGGGGCAGCGACCCTTGGCGGGTCCAAGGGCAACGCCCTGGTGGGGATCGAGCTGCCCGGTCAGCTCGTAGGGATCCAGGGAGTAGCGCCCCTTAGCGGGTCCTAGGGCAGCGCCCTGACGGGGTTGAGGGACAACGCCTCTGAAGCAAAAATGAAAAATGCATTAGAAGTTGCTTGTCCGCTCGAGTGGCCGTTTATGCACTCGAGCGGAGAACGTTTGGTTCCAGAAGTTTGACATATCCGCAAAAGTACTGGGAAAGTGTATTTGACGCTCAAGCGGGGCTTTCCACGCTCGCGCGGATCATGTTATATCAATTCGTGAATCTAATATTTCAGATCACTTTTGTATATCTCTCTCTCTAAAAACCATTTCCTCTCATTCTCTCTACTTTTCCCTACGCCAAATTGGATCAAAACCTTAATTTCACAAGATCCGTTAGAGTTCTGCCATAGGTTCTTCATCAAAGTTGGTTAACTTCGCGAGGGCTTCATTGTGTGCGGTGAAGATCGAGTTTCGATACCGTTGATTTTGGGGGTTTCATCTCATTTCTTTTTCAAAACTTGAGGTAGGGATTTTCTTAGAGTTATATATATATATATATATATTTGCAAGATCTATTTGATTTTCGAAATCATCTTTCGATAGTTTTGAAAATTGATTATTGATTCAAAAAGTTGAGTAATTTTGAAAATGGATTTGTCTCTTGTTCTTTTAAAATGACCTTATGGGTTTTGATCTTCGTTGATTGAAGAAAGATGATTTTGGAAAGTTTTCTTTCAAAAGATTTGAGTTGTATAATTTTAGTGAGAAAAACTAGAATTTGGGGATTTTTTTTAAAGGAGACTGAAAATCTATGAATGATATTGTTATATTTATTTTGTTTGTCAAAATAAATGAATGTTTGAAAATTTTCTTATTTATATTTATATAAATGATGAATTTCAGGGAATATGAGAATTGTTGTTCATTTTGGAAATTATTGCTCAAAACGTTGAAATAGTCTTGAAATAACTAATTGTCGAGGATACTTGAGAAGAGGGAATTGCGTTACTCCTTGGATGATGAATTGGAATAAAAGTATTTATATTCATCTTGTGAAATTGGCATATCAATTCATTTGATTACATTAAACTTTAAAAGTTGATTTAAAAACTTGCATTGAAAAAAGAATGTTGAGAAACAAGTTTTCATTGAATGGTTTTGGAGTAAATATGTTAGTAAGTCTTGATAGGTGGTGTAGATGATATTGAATAAGTTGGCCTGAGAGTCTAGGGTGAAAGACTGAAAACCCGTGCGGATAGGTGTCAAGCCTTCCGGTTAATACCGGTAAAAATGACAATTTGGTAATACTTGTATAGTCTACTTGCAGACACTGACCTAAGGATTACCAAAGTCGTATTTATCGCCCTTGAAATAAATTGTTAAGTTTTGAACAATTGAAATTGCATGATATCATTGAGCATGATGGTTTTCAAAAGATGAAAATATAATTTATCTTCAAAAATGGCATAGCATGGCATGTGCATTTCATCTCTTGAGGCTTGTATAAAATGTATATAATTTGTTAAGAATTTCCTACTGGGCTTTATTCTCACCCTACGAGATTTTTGTGTAGGAAAATATATGGTGATCCAACCCAACTAGGGGCGTGAAAGTATGTGTGTTGGGAGTACAATGCTCTCATTTTGCTGTGACTCTGTGTGTAAGTCAAGGGTTGTGTTTGTGTGAGTTTGAATAACCGTTTTGTGTAACCAGGCTCAAGCCTTGGAAACTTGCAAACCCTTGGGGGTACTTATTTGTTTATTTACTTGTTGTTGGATTAATGTATTATTGCATAGAACTATTGTATCATGTAATGTAAGTTTAGAGATTTATATTCGATTTTCCTTGAAAGAGCCATGATTGTTACCTTATTATTTCGCCTAGAAATTTGGGACGTTACACATTGGCAACTTCTACTTGTCCATGATCCGTAACTGCTACAACTACTGCAACTGCCTTCAATTTCCTTTTCTCTTGGAAGTACCACGTGCCTTGTCTTTGTTCCTTGTTTTCGGACCACCATCTTCATGCACACGATTCTTGGACCCTTATTAATTACACTAATTCTCCTGTCAACAGAGGATTTAAATTCTGGCGCCAACAGTACTATTTGGCATAAACTAAATAAGTGCATTTATTCAAATAAATGCACTTATTTGAGTCATATCGCCTCTCTATTTTTCTACACATTTTTTTATAAAAATTTAAAAAAGTATACTTTTTTAGATCATTCCAAATAACCCCTAGAGTTTTGATCATTTTTCAAAAAATTATCAATTTTTGAATTTTTAAAGAAGTTGAGTAATAAATTTTCTTTTAAAACTTATTATATACTTGTCCATTCATGGACAATACAATTCTATCTTTCCAAAATTTGTCGGCACAAACAAAGAGCAGAAAGCGACCATATCTTAAAGATTTGGAGCATTCAAGATTGACATGGTGTTTGTTTTTTTTGTTTTATGTAATTTTTTGTTCATTTATTTTTATTTTTTGTGAATTCTTTTACAAATTTTAAACTTCTAAATTCTACTCGATGGGAAGAATTGAAAAATTTTATTAAAAAAATTTAAAATTTTCAAATAAGAAAATGAAAAAATACAAAAGTAAATAAAAAATAGTGAATTTTTTTCACTTATTTTGGCCTTTTAAGATTATTTTTAGAAATTTTCTAAAAAAAATTTACTTTTTAGATTCGTCTACACAAGACAGATTGAAAAAATTAATATTAAAAAAAAAGACATAATTTTGAAGAAAAAAAAAATACTAGAAACAATTTCAAAAAAAAAAAAAAAATAGTGACTTATTTTGTGTTCCCAGACCCTAGATTAGCTTCTTATTTCTTCTTTTAGGCATCAAAGCTTGCTCAACGCCTACCACCAGAACAACAAAAAGGATTCCATGTATCTATTTGGTTTTATCAAAACATTAGTAAAATAAAATTCTGGAGAATAAAATCTATGAATTGGGAAGTCCAAATAAATCTCTATTGTGTATCGAGAGAGGCTCATAAAAGCCAAACCCGATTCGCAAGAGGAGGCAAATCAGAAAGGGAAAATCATCATGGCTGAACAAATATATCGACAAGACAAAATAAAACAAAACAAAAATAACCGATCACAAGGTGATAAGACATGCATCACAAATAAACCATCTGATGTCTGACAAACCACAATGTGTGTGTTTGGAAAGTAGATTTTTTTTGTAGATTTTTTTAATTGTCGGATATTATTGGAGAAAAAAAATTTGTGTTTGGGAAGATAGTTAGGTTTTTTTTTGGTTGGATGTGATATTTGTGAGAGAAATAGTGAAATGATTATAAGATTTGATGTAATATTTTATTTGGATTTATTTTTTTTAATTTTGTAAAATATTTATCTTGTAGTGAAAAAAATAAAAAAAAAACCCAAAAATCAAGTTCCCAAACACTGCCAATGTGTGGTCAGATGACAACCAAAGATAGCACCCACAACATTATAAATAGAGACCAATGCAGCGAACCAATTACACATTTTGTTCATGGCACTTTGCGTCATCAAATTTTCAATACAATACACAATTTTGGGCCGTTTTGACATATAGAAATTGAGTTTACTTCGGCCTTCATCTGATAGGCCCACGACCCAATTAGCTTTTTTTAGACCTTTTTAAGGTCTCATTCAAATAGGCCAGTCAAGTCTCTAATGCTGTGTTTGATTGGGAGATTTGGGAAAGAATTTGAAAAGGAAAAGGGAAAAAGTGTGTAAAATTAGGAGAAATGTAGGAATATTTTATTCATTTTTCACCTAACTTTTCCTTTTTCCTTTTTCCTTTCCAAATCTCTCTCAAAATCCTCCAACTAAACACAGCGTAAACAAATCCAAGTTTTCATATGACTTGCCACCTTGACAAAATAGGCCCAAAAGAGGCGAATTTCAGCACTTTATACACTTGGAGTTAGTGGCTCAGCTGGAGAATAAGCCCAAGGTCCTTTCTAACTCGGCACTTCGGTTACCTCAGAAAAAATGGCCTAGTTCGGTATTTTAACCGTTTTGGGTCTCAGCAACAGCAATTCAAATCCCTTATACTCCTCCAAATGGTTGGGCTCAAATTATAATACAAATCCCAAGACTCATAAACTGGCTTGTCACCTTTGGATAGCTTCAGACATTCAACACAATCTATTTCGGATATTGTTCAATAGAAAACAACTTAAAAACTCCATGAACTTCTACAGCAAGGCCCAAGCATGTCATATGCTTTGGCACATCAGTTAAAGGGCCAAGAAAGCCTACCTAGATCTCAACAAAGGGAAGAAAAGTCACTTTCGGCCTAAAATTCATAAAATACTATTTGTACCTATTTGGCATGGCCAATAGAAGGCCACCATGTGGCATGAAGATTCCAAAAAAGAAGTGGTTTAGGGTCAACCCGTAGGGCCCAAGTTTTGATTGGGTCAACCCATAGTGCCTACACCGTAGTATATCCATAGCAACAACAAAGAGTTAACGTGGTCAAGAGCAACAGTTATGGACTGGTTTTCAGAAAGTAGACTGAGATCCTAATCTTATTTTCTCCTAACACAACTGCCAGGCAACCATAAATGTGTAAAGAGGATCCAACCATGATGCACATCATAGGTCCATATTCTAGGATTTCCTGGTGATTACTCTCATATAGAAAAGCATCAAAAAATTGTTTGAAGTGGGATTAATAATGAAAAGATCATGGGACACATGGCATACTTGGAAAATATTTGGAACCCCCTTTTAAAAAGACCCCAACCACCCCCTATAGTGATGTGGACTAATGATGTGTTTATATTTTTTTTTTTTCTTTCTTTCTCTTTCTTACTTGGACCAATCACAAGTGAGTGCGGATTATAAGGGACATGTTTTGTGAGTATCTGAATCTTTATTGGGCATAACTGTCATAAAATACATAGTAAGTCAGTATTAACTGAGATTATGGGTTAGTGGTGACATGGAAGAGAGATGTAAAAATTCACTACCAAACTATCCACAAATGCAACAAGTGGTTAGTTTTAAGTGGAAGATAATGGGGCAAGTGGCAAGCAACAACCGCCAACAGCAACAACTATAAATACTGAATGAAGGGGGCATAGCAAGAAGTCTAGCACCAATCAAATAAATTTCATACTTCAATTCGGCCCATTGCCTTTATCTTTTACATTTACTAACTTCCATAGCTTAGAATCTCTTTCATTAATTTAATGCTTTTATCTTTTAATTCTAACTTATCTTTAGCTCAGCACCTTTATCCAAATTTGTAATTTTTGCTTTTTCTACAATAGTAAAGTTTACTTGATCTCCATCTCCATCACCTGAGAAAATTGTGAAAGTTCTCTTCATTAATATGAAAAAAACAAAACAAACAAACAAACAAGCAAAAATTATGATTGTCGAATCAACCGCACACAATTTGCTTGATAGAAGTCAGATCTGAGCATATCACTCACAACCACGGCTTGAACTAGGTTACAAGTCCTGGCATGCCCACGCACCAATCAATCACCATCACCAGCCACATTTGGTGCCAAAATTCACAATGTTTTTTTCTTTTCCAAAAGAAAGGGAAACAAATAGGGCACACAACAACACAAGATCAAGCCGAAGAAAGCAACTGAACTGAAGATTTAACCTTTTTCTTTTTTTCTTTTCGAGAGGGGGTTTGGCAATTATTTTTTGAGTAATTTTTTTTGTCTTCAATAATTTTAGTTTTTTAGAAAAAAAAACTTTTCACTTTAGATCTTGCTAGACTAAAAGACCCTTACTCCTTTTTTTTTTCTTTTTTTCTTTTTTCTTTTTTTTTCTTTAATGAACTATTTTTTAAATTGCTTTTATTTTTTTAATTTTTTTCTAAATTAGAAAGACTTGAAAAGTAAAAATAAAAAATAAAATAATAATAATAATAATAATAATAATACAAATTAAAAAAATACTTTAAAAAATCAAAAAAATATTTTTTTTTACTTTTTCCAAACAGAGCCGTTGCAGTTGTTTGGGATGTGCTATATAAATACACTTTTTTACTTATTAGCTAAAAAAGTTTAGAAAAAAAAAAAAAGATGTATGGAATAAATTTTTGACTTTTTCCCGAAAAATGTGTTATAAATATTGTAACAAATAGTAAAATTACGTTTCTACCTTGTGTGGACGTACTTACATAGCTGCAGTGCCTGGACAATATTTGCATTTCAAATAATTTTTTTTTTTTTTTTTTTTTTTTTTTTTTTTTGTATATACTTGTGCAACTTTCTGCGTGGCTCACCGTGTGCCACGTCGATGCAGCCAGGGTGATGGGATGGTGATGTGAGGGTGAGGAGAGGTGTTTGAAGGAGGAATGAGGTCAGAGCTGCGTGATGTGTTCACTTTAATAATTGTCAGTGATAGAAACTTTCCAAAACAAGGGCAAAAGTGTCTTTTTGCCGTCTGAATTTTACCCCCACACTACCCACCCAAATAGGTCATAAATACAAATTTTTTGACTTTTTCAATAACTCTTTAACTTTTTATCTTTTTTTAAGAGATGCCAAATAGAACAAGTTTTTAAATGGTAACAATAGCCAGTTTGCAACCACCGAAAATCTGCATGAGGCTCCCATCAAGAAAGATCACATCTAATCTTATCCCTGCATGCAAAGAGACTATTTCCATTGTTTGAACCATCTACACAGGAAAGACTTTCCATTGTTTAAACCCATGACAACCTGATCATAACGGCAAATTTCAACAATCATATGAACAAATAAAAATCATATATCCCAACAATCAAACGGGTTCTCATGTTCAACATAATTCCTGAGCTCCAGTTTCAAATCAAGAATCCAACTGAAAGGATTAGATTAACAAAGATCATCATCATCATCACCATCCTTGCTGCACAAACTGAGACCTGCACTTTTTTTGTCCATTCTTGTGTTAAACAAAACGGTCCACTTTATTCATGTATACTATTTATATCCAGTGCATGAACATAACTTACAAATATATAATTTACAGTTAACAGAGTTTGATGGGGGGGAAGGAAAAAAAAAATAAATAAATTACAAGCTAGGAGTGAGTTTCTGTACATGATCTAACATGGAATTGATAAAAATCCATCCTCTTGAAGAGATGCACTTTCCCGTGTCATTTACAAGAAGAAAATAAGTGACAACAGATGGTCTATGCAAGGTAGTTGTATATTTGAGGGTTGTTCTTGTCCCGCTCAAGGTACTCTCGATCAATGAGGCTTTCAATTCTCTTCTTCAAATCAGCTGGTTTTATTGGAAACTTGAGCTGTGTCACCAAAACAAAGACATTTCAGCCATATCATGAGGTCAGTCATACTCACCACCCTAACAAGTGAAAGGGTTGTTCCTTTCCTTTAAATTGCCTGACATCACTTTCTATTTCAGCATGGTACAAAGCTCACCAAATCAAGGGTATTTAATAAAACAGTTATTTCAGTTCCTCAGCGTCAGCGATAAGAATGACCTTTTCTCAATGTAATAAAATAATAGCCAGATGAAAATGGATGCTTATAAAACAGAACTGAACGTCACCCATGAGCAAACCATTCAGCATGTTTGTTTTTAGTTTTCAAAAACACTTTTCAGAAAATTCTACGTTTTTATTTTTCGTATTTTTTGTTTTCAATGAATTTTTTTAATATTTTAAGTAATTTTTTTTTTAATTTTTAGACACACCTACCATAAATACACTTAAAAAGTATAATATTTGTGAAAAACATCTTTAAAAAATTCGCTAAATACCAACAAAAAAAAAAAACGAAAATTTAGTACATTTTCCGTATTTTTGAGTATTTATTAAGTTTTTAAAATATTTTTTCATAAATATTTTACTATTTAGATACATCTAAGTAAGGTGCACCTAAAAAAGTAAAAAAATTGCTTAAAATTTTAAAAAATATTCACTAAAAACAAAAAAATACGAAAAATAAAAAATTCAATTTTCAGAAAACTGAAACCAAACACACTGATTATTTTTTTTCTTTATTCATATTTTTTTTTTCTTTTTGAGTTGTGCAGAAAAAAGAAAAAATAAAAAATTCCACGACCTGCTGGAAGAGTTCGGTTATCAAAAGCGTGTGACTTAGTACTTTCCTTGTCTTCATTATCCGAACAATAGCAGCATCAATCTGCAACATGAGCATTTGTGCAAATATTATACTTTTGTCTATTTGACGACTTCAAACTCTGGAGATTCTAGATGTTTCCTTTCATATTTAAATGAATATGAAGAGATTTGAGTCAAATTTAAAACCTGATATTGACGGATTGACGGTCCTGGAACACTCTCTCAGTTGTGCTTGTGTTCTCTTCCACTGTTTCTTTCATCTGTATGGCATTTACCTGTCCCCCCTCAAATCAAGTTAGCTTCCAGACTACTTTGTCCGACCCAATTCCACAACAAACCATGTTGTGCATGGAACTAAGAGGCTCAAAACTGGAAAAACAAAAAACTGACATGGAAAATAATTTTGATTCTATGTTTCATTCGTGACATTTGCTAGGCTCCTTTCAGCTAAGTTCTAACTGCCATCGTAGCGGATAAATATACAATCAAGTTTACCTTTAAGCGGTAGAGAGGAGCAGCAAATTCTTCATTGAACACAAATGAATCGTCATCGTCCACTTCTTTCCCTTTAGGCGACTGCATAAGACAATTTTCTTTAATAATTTTTTTTATAAAATAAATAATAAAAAAAATAAAAACAAATAATAAAAAAAGAGAAAAAAATGAAAAAAGAGGAGGAAAAAGAAAAAAAGAAAAAAAAAAACCTAAATCTTTCAGCTGCATAAACCACACACCTTCTGAAGGACACGAATTTTTCCACATGCCAGGGATTGGAGAGTCCTTCTCAGTTCCTTATCCTCAATGCCAGTAGAATCCTTAATATCTTGAAAGCTAAGCTTTTGGACATCGTTAAACAGCATTAAAACAACAGTCTGTAGCACAACACAGACAGCCCCCACCAGAAATATTAGGCACTTGTGCACTAGAACATGTGGCATAGAATAAAAGACTGAACGAAATAATGCACAATTGCCCAAATGAGACCAACCTGAAATAGAGAAACTGCCAGCTCCTTTCTACCTTTTGGGAATTCTGCTTTTAACACACAGTGACCTAAAGAATTTTGCCACATTAATCGCCTCCCACTATACTTGCTTAAGTAGAACTCCTTAAAAATGTCCTGCAGAATCAAGCAAAAGAAGCATGCCAAGCAATCACATAAACTATGCATGGTGAGTAAAGTGAAATCGATCCATTCTTTGGCTTGTGCCAAACCTGATACACATTGAGTTCGTGAGGTAGCCGAATATCCATCGGTGGATATGTCGGCCAATACCTGCAGCCCAGCCAAACATATATGCAATGAGATTTCATCCAAAACTTGAAGATGAAACATTATAATCATGCATGCTTGAAGAGTAAAACAAAATAAATAAGACTAAAACCGACCCTGTTGTTAAAACATGGACACTCATCTCAATTCCAGATGGGAGCTTTGTTCTGGCTTGGGAAGATTGCTTGAAAGACTCGTTTATCTCTTTCGACAATTCAATGTCCTGCAAAATCGTTCAATTATTGTAGAAAAGAGAATATAGTGCCTTTCTATGAACATCATATACAATCAAATGCTTTCTAGCTAAACTGTGCTACACCAAAAAAATAATACAACATTTAATGCTGATCTCCTGCAAACTCAAGATGCTGGTTACATTAGTTCGGCTACTTACAGATAACATGGTATATAAAACAATACAACACATCTATTACACTTATATACTATCTATGTCTAAGTAACCAATATGTGAAGTGGGAGCAAGAGCGCCTCTTTTCAAAAATATCTTGAAAGCGGGAGCGCCTTCAAAGTGTATATATATACTTTTGATCAGCAACTGTCCACATATATAATAATATATAATTTATTTGTTTGTTTTTGTTCATTAATAAATTGAATTTAATTGATTTTGAATGTACTATTTAAATTATAAAATTGTCTTACTATTAATACTCTAATTAGTTAACTTAAAAGAATAAAAGTAAACTTACAAATAACAAAAGATAGCATGGTTCAATGGTTTGACGACTCTTCTATTCTTGTGCTAGGTACTAAGTTCAACGCTTTGGAATCACATTTGTGTCATACTTTTCAAATTACATGTTTCAATCTATGAAGCACGTATACGGGTACGAGAACAGGTACGTCAATACAATAAAATCTGAAACAAAAAGAAAAAGGTATGGGTACGGCTAGATAGCTTTGTGTTGAATATAGGAATTAGAGTATATAGATTCTTTTTATTTTTAATATTATGTATATAATCCGTGATTGCGTCAATCACTGATTCAATGCCTTGTTTATATTGTTTCCTAAATTGTATCATGAATTTATTATATATATATGGCTTTTACCTCATTCATTGATAAGCCAAATCATTCTTTTCATCCTTTTTGGTATCAAAGCCTATTTCAGAAACCCTAGCCCTTCTCTTCCTCCCTGCCGCCATTACCCAGCCACAGCCCAACCTATTCTTCCCCTCCTTTCTTCTTCCTTAGGTGCCAAAACCCCTCCTAGCCCTTCTACACCACTCGACCACCTCACCCCTCTCCTAGACCCCTCGACAACACTTACCCATCTGTCCTAGACCCTCGGCAGGTGGTTTCATCCCAGCCGAGGCCACTATTTGCTGCCAACCTGGCTGTTTACAGGCCTTAGGCGCTTCAGCAGCCTTTTAAGGGTAGTTTAGGCCCTCTTTTTCCCATTTCAGTGTGTGGTGTTGATGTATTAAGCATTATTTCTGTTAAAATGTACCAAAACCTACCACTACACCTACTCCACCCACTTCACCTACTCCTCACCTACTACACACTCACCCTCTCCTATATATAGGAATCATTGTAACCATAACAATATATCATTTCTGGCTTCTCTTATTTTTTCTGAACTGTGTTGCTGTGATTCTGTGTGTTTTTTAGCCCCTATTATTCCATCATGACTAAGACACCTCCTGTTGTTACTTCTAACATGCCCACCAAAGCCTGTCCTAGTTAGTTCTGATTTCTCTTTCTCATGATACTCATGTTCATCGTATTACGTGTGTTGAATGGAAAAAATTTTGCCGTTTGGAATCGCTCCCTTGAACTCCATTTAGAGGGAAAGGCAAAGCTCATTAGCTCTTATCTTCTACTGCCCAACCAGCTACGACAAACCCTACACGTGCTCAGTGGGATATTGATAATTGTACTATTCTAGGATGGATGTTCAACTCCATAAAGGATCGTATTTATCACATGTTTCTCTATAGCGACACAGTTCCTAGTATATTGCCTTGTCAAATATATATGCTCATGCTCATAATGATGCTCGCATCTTTGAGCTCTATCAGGATATTGCTCGTGCTTCCCAGTCTGCCTTGGGTCTTTCTGTGTCAGAGTTCTTTAGATATTTTCTGGCCCATTAGAAAGAATTGGCTTAATACGAGCCCTTAACTGAGTTACCAGCAGATGCTGCCAGATTCAAACACATCACCCATGCCATCTCTCTATGAGGCCTTTGCTACTATTGATAGCAATGAGCGTCGTAGGCGTCTAGTTCAGCTGAGCCCTCCACCCGTGTCTCTTATTTCATTTGATCAAATGGCTCTTGCTACAAAGTCTAGTTCTCGAGGTTCTACTAGTCCAGTTACTTGTCGTCATTGTGGTGCTTCTGGTTATGTTAAGGCACGTTGCTTCAAGCTTCATCCCGAGTTGAGGCCACGTTCCTCTCGCACTCCTAGTACTAGCACCCCTCGCACTACTGCTTTAGTGGATGACATTATCCTCACATGTGATGAGTCTGTTCGCATTGGTCAAGTAAAAAAAGACTTGAGCCTTCTTTTGATATTAAAGATCTGGGAATTGAGGTGACTCGCTCAAGGCAGGAGATTTCCTTGTCTCAAAGAAAGTACACTTTTGACTTGCTTAAAGATACTAGTATGTTAGGTGTAAACCTGCTTCTACTCATATGGATCCTAATGTCAAGCTCACATCAGAATCTGGTGAGTTAGGGGTTGTTTGGAGTGTCCTAAATAAGTGCACTTTTTGTCTTTTTAAACTAAAAAATTGAGGAAGAAAATATAGATGTTTTGGTTAACTTTTTGACTTTTTATGAAAAAATGTGTAATAAAAAATTGTAAAAATTGGTTTGTAAGAGAAAATTAGAATTGGGAGTTGTGCAGCCGTAATTGTTGACTTTTGGTGAATAATGTTAACTTTTTAACTTTTTGAGTAACTTTTTGATTTTTTGACTTATTCTAGACTTGCCAAACTTGGCCTTACTATTTGACCCAGGCATATATTAGCGCCTTGTTGGACGCCTCAATTATTTGACCAACACTAGACTTGACTTGACATTTGCAGTTAGTATTGTGAGTCAAAGCATGCATGCACCTCGTACAAAGCACCTTAACGCGGTTCATCAAATTTTGAAGTATTTGAAGACTTCTCCTGACTTGAGATTGTTCTTCACAGCTGTTATTCAATCTGGGCTTTCCTGTTTCACCAATGCTAACTATGCAGGATCTAAGACTGACCGATGTTCCACTTCTAACTTATCTACTTTCTACGATGATCATCTTATATTATAAAAAAGTAAGAAGCAGACGGTTGTTTCTAGGTCTTCTGTAGAGACTGAGTATCAGGCTATGTGTTATATATTATTGATTGATTTCTGATTGATGTGTAAATTACAGATGGTGAGGTACTCATTATATAGGAGAGGATTGGGGAGTAGGTGAGTGTGTGTGGTAGGTGAGTTGAGTGGAGGTGGTAGGTGATGATATATTTTAACAGCCCCCCGCAAACTCGAGGATAGAAACTAACCAACTTGAGTTTGGAGAGAGGAGCAAAACAAGAAAATACATAAAAATAAAAAAAGATAGGAGACACTGTATGGTCGTGTCAGACCATTGGTGAAGACACTGTATGGGGGTGTCATAACGTTGTAGAGGACACTGTATGGGAGTGTCATAACGTTGTAGAGGACACTGTATGGTGGTGTCATAACGTGGTAGAAGCATTTATCTGGATTAGCCATTGAGTTTTTCTGGCTTCTCTTATTTTTTCTGAACTGTGTTGCTGTGATTCTGTGTGTTTTTTAGCCCCTATTATTCCATCATGACTAAGACACCTCCTGTTGTTACTTCTAACATGCCCACCAAAGCCTGTCCTAGTTAGTTCTGATTTCTCTTTCTCATGATACTCATGTTCATCGTATTACGTGTGTTGAATGGAAAAAATTTTGCCGTTTGGAATCGCTCCCTTGAACTCCATTTAGAGGGAAAGGCAAAGCTCATTAGCTCTTATCTTCTACTGCCCAACCAGCTACGACAAACCCTACACGTGCTCAGTGGGATATTGATAATTGTACTATTCTAGGATGGATGTTCAACTCCATAAAGGATCGTATTTATCACATGTTTCTCTATAGCGACACAGTTCCTAGTATATTGCCTTGTCAAATATATATGCTCATGCTCATAATGATGCTCGCATCTTTGAGCTCTATCAGGATATTGCTCGTGCTTCCCAGTCTGCCTTGGGTCTTTCTGTGTCAGAGTTCTTTAGATATTTTCTGGCCCATTAGAAAGAATTGGCTTAATACGAGCCCTTAACTGAGTTACCAGCAGATGCTGCCAGATTCAAACACATCACCCATGCCATCTCTCTATGAGGCCTTTGCTACTATTGATAGCAATGAGCGTCGTAGGCGTCTAGTTCAGCTGAGCCCTCCACCCGTGTCTCTTATTTCATTTGATCAAATGGCTCTTGCTACAAAGTCTAGTTCTCGAGGTTCTACTAGTCCAGTTACTTGTCGTCATTGTGGTGCTTCTGGTTATGTTAAGGCACGTTGCTTCAAGCTTCATCCCGAGTTGAGGCCACGTTCCTCTCGCACTCCTAGTACTAGCACCCCTCGCACTACTGCTTTAGTGGATGACATTATCCTCACATGTGATGAGTCTGTTCGCATTGGTCAAGTAAAAAAAGACTTGAGCCTTCTTTTGATATTAAAGATCTGGGAATTGAGGTGACTCGCTCAAGGCAGGAGATTTCCTTGTCTCAAAGAAAGTACACTTTTGACTTGCTTAAAGATACTAGTATGTTAGGTGTAAACCTGCTTCTACTCATATGGATCCTAATGTCAAGCTCACATCAGAATCTGGTGAGTTAGGGGTTGTTTGGAGTGTCCTAAATAAGTGCACTTTTTGTCTTTTTAAACTAAAAAATTGAGGAAGAAAATATAGATGTTTTGGTTAACTTTTTGACTTTTTATGAAAAAATGTGTAATAAAAAATTGTAAAAATTGGTTTTTTTTTTTTTTTTTTTTTTTTTTTTAGTTGTTGATGAAAGACGGGGAACACGCCCATGCGATAATAATAAAAATAATGAGAATGAGAAGGTGCACATTGTCCAGGGAAAGGGATGATGAAAAGAAAATAAAAAAGGGGTTTTGGAACCTGTGGGCTAGGATAGTGGAATTGTAATATATTAAAAATAAAATAAGTATAGTGCAAGTGTGTTGGTAATATATTAAAGTACAATAAAAGAAATCCAGTGATGGGTTGCTGAAGATGGGCGTTCTGAAAAAAAAAAAAGGGGTTCTGAAAGAGTGCTTTATAATAAAAAAAAAATAAAGGTTGGGTTTTGTTTTGTGGTGGGTATCTTAGTTGAAGCTTTCTTCATTGGTGCGAAGTGGGACAAGAAAGTGTACTCGGGTCTGCGGAAGCCACCAGATTGACAAAATCGATGCTCTCTTGGCCTGCTAATGGCTCAATGGTATTGGTTTCAGAATGTCTCTCTCTCTCTCTCTATTTTTAGTGCTAACAATGGATGCAGGATCCATGAACTCTTTAACAGGGAAAGCACAAACTCGATGCCCCCTTCAAGAACAGTTTCTTCATAGGAAAAGTTCTCGAGAAAAATTGGATAGATTCATACCAAACAGATCGGCGATTGATTTCGAGTATGCACACTACATGCTGACTGAAGGGCGGAAAGTTTAGGCAAGTGGTTTACGCCATGCAAGGAACTTGGTATTGCAGCTGAACACGGATACTTCATGAGGTGGTCTGAGGGCCAGGCATGGGAAGTTTGTGGGCATAGCAGCGTTTTTGGGTGGATGCAGATAGCTGAGCCTGTCATGACGTTATATACAGAAGCTACTGATGGTTCTTCCATTGAAACAAAGGAGAGTGCATTGGTTTGGCACCATCAGGATGCAGATCCAGGTTTTGGATCCAGCCAGGCCAAGGAGATGTTAGACCATCTTGATAGCGTGCTCACAAATGAACCTGTAGTAGTGAAAAGTGGCCAGTTCATTATTGAAGTGAAACCTCAGGGAGTGAGTAAAGGCCTAGTTGCAGAAAAGATCTTCACATCAATGGCCTAGACTTCTCTACTCTGGTGTGAGCTTGGTGAGACAAGGACTGCGACTCGAACGAGTTGGACGTGAAGGTGGTGGACTCAAAGAAATTTCAAGGTATGTGTAGAAAATTCTAGCGGACTAGGTTGAGGTCCGGCGGGCGGCCAAGGCGAGGTTGCCGCCCGCCGGTGAAGCGAGAAATGTCTCTTATTTCATTTGATCAAATGGCTCTTGCTACAAAGTCTAGTTCTCGAGGTTCTACTAGTCCAGTTACTTGTCGTCATTGTGGTGCTTCTGGTTATGTTAAGGCACGTTGCTTCAAGCTTCATCCCGAGTTGAGGCCACGTTCCTCTCGCACTCCTAGTACTAGCACCCCTCGCACTACTGCTTTAGTGGATGACATTATCCTCACATGTGATGAGTCTGTTCGCATTGGTCAAGTAAAAAAAGACTTGAGCCTTCTTTTGATATTAAAGATCTGGAAATTGAGGTGACTCGCTCAAGGCAGGAGATTTCCTTGTCTCAAAGAAAGTACACTTTTGACTTGCTTAAAGATACTAGTATGTTAGGGTGTAAACCTGCTTCTACTCATATGGATCCTAATGTCAAGCTTACATCAGAATCTGGTGAGTTAGGGGTTGTTTGGAGTGTCCTAAATAAGTGCACTTTTTGTCTTTTTGAACTAAAAAATTGAGGAAGAAAATATAGATGCTTTGGTTAACTTTTTGACTTTTTATGGAAAAATGTGTAATAAAAAATTGTAAAAATTGGTTTGTAAGAGAAAATTAGAATTGGGAGTTGTGCAGCCGTAATTGTTGACTTTTGGTGAATAATGTTAACTTTTTAACTTTTTGAGTAACTTTTTGATTTTTTGACTTATTCTAGACTTGCCAAACTTGGCCTTACTATTTGACCCAGGCATATATTAGCGCCTTGTTGGAGCCTTGTTGGACGCCTCAATTATTTGACCAACACTAGACTTGACTTGACATTTGCAGTTAGTATTGTGAGTCAAAGCATGCATGCACCTCGTACAAAGCACCTTAACGCGGTTCATCAAATTTTGAAGTATTTGAAGACTTCTCCTGACTTGGGATTGTTCTTCACAGCTGTTATTCAATCTGGGCTTTCCTGTTTCACCAATGCTAACTATGCAGGATCTAAGACTGATCGATGTTCCACTTCTAACTTATCTACTTTCTACGATGATCATCTTATATCATAAAAAAGTAAGAAGCAGACGGTTGTTTCTAGGTCTTCTGTAGAGACAGAGTATCAGGCTATGGCACATGAGACATGTAAGATTCTCTGGCTTTGTTCTATTAAGGCAGAGTTGGGTTTTGAGGAGACTATTCCTTCCTCTTTATTTTGTGATAACAAATTTGCCATTATGTTATCCTCCAATTCTGTGCTTTATGAGTTTACCAAGCATATCGAGGTTGACATACATTTCATTAGAAAGAAGGTTCAAACTAGCATTGTGAGTCCATCCTTTTGTCTCTTTTTCTCAACACACATGTTCACAAAGTCTGTAGGACTAACATTGCTCCAATCATCCATTGGCAAGCTGCATTTGTTGAATATCTTCATACCAGCTTGAGGAGTGTTGAATCTAGGAATGTATATAGAATCTTTTTATTTTTAGTATTATGTATATAATCCGTAATTATGTCAATCACTGATTTAGTAACCTTAGTTATGTTGTTTCCTAAATTGTATCATGAATTTATCATATATACAAGGCCTCTACCTCATTCATTGGTAAGCCAAACTATTATTGTCATCATTTTGTTTGTAAAAAAATATTTATTATTGTTATTTTTGAGCAATACAAAATTTAGACAAAATTTAGTTAAATGGTTTAATTTGTTCAGATTCAACCTACAATTCACATTTAATGCCAAAAATAAAGGTATAAATTAAAATTAAATGTCATTATATTAATAAAAATATATATAAAAAAATCCAATGAAACTAATATCTGTATTAGAAGAAAATACTATTTCGATTGAGATACAACTAGGGTATATAAAAATATATATAAAAAAATCCAATGAAGCTAATATCTGGATTAGAAGAAAATATTATTTCGATTGAGGTACGACTAGGGTATATATTAGGTATGTCTGGGGTATGGAAAAAATTAAGAACAAAATAATTGGGCACAATACGAAGTACCAATTCTTGGTAAGTGCTCGATACGAATATGGCATATTTGCCGAAGTACCCATACTTCATAGGGTTTCAATCCATTGCCACGTGTTGTGTTTTTTCAAAGTCAATAAAATATTGTGCCAAAATCAATGAAATCGATGAAAAATATATGGTACACCATAAATAAATAAAGATGAAAGCCCAAAACTGACCATAAATGAATTCTTCATCCCATCAATTACTTAATTTGCAAATTGGCCTAACGTAATTCGTGAATTTACAACGAATTTGGGCCAAATTCGCAAATTCGCAGGAGCAGTAGTCCCCTCAACGCGAATTAGGTGACTTTTTTCTACATCATATATTTTGTTACTTCAGTTCAAGTCTTTGAATAACACATGTAGACGTCGTCATATACCTCATTTATATTACACGTAATATAATTTCACATTAATCCAGTTCAAAATTGCTTGGTTTTTTCAAATAGTTACACTAACAGATGAAGCCCTAAGATCGGACACTCTGGGTGCATCTGGAACAACAACCCCTAATCCATTTCAAAATTGGTTGGTTTGTCCAAATAGTAACACGTACATAAACTAATGAAGCCCTAAGGCTGGACAACCTGGATCTGTCTAGAACAAAAATTAGGGGGGAAGAAGTTGGAGGAAAAATTTATTTGGAAAAAAAAAAACACGATGGTGTAGGGCAATACAGGCCAGATTGTAGGGCAAAAATTACCACCCTTTTTAATTGAAAACACAATGGTGCATAAGACACGCTATGAGACACAATCATTCATCAAACCAACAGCTCAAGAAACAAATCGGTAAAATTTATGCGAAAAAAAGACTTTTTCTTTTCCGTTTTAATTTGGTATATACCAGAGAAGGCACTTATCAACGAAGATACACACCTTGAACATTCCTTCAAGTTTATTGGTAAACTGGCTGCCACACTCGGTTTTCAACTGTAATAATGAAGGAAACTTCTTAATATGATCAACAGGTAAATAATGTTTGACAAAATAAGGGAATAAAAGATTTATGATTATTATTATTATTATTATTATTAGAAGAAGCATCCTTCACCTTAGAAATCATGGACTTCTCTGAATCAATGGAAGCGCTCTTTCCCAGTAGTAGCCTTTTTGCAAGATCCTTCTTGTAGAATGCTTCAAACACATCCTTACCCTAATACACAGGAGATAAAATGAAATATGATCCCTCACTATTCTTTTTCTTTTTTTCCCCCTCTGGTGAGATGGAGAACTATTTTAGATACCAACGCCACAACACTTTTACCATTGTGCTACAATGCCATTGACTATCTCAATGTTATTTATTTTGATTACAAAATAAGAGAGAAAATTCTAAGCTAACCAAAATTATGAAACAGCATGAATAGGAATGGTACTGGTGTTCAAGAAAGGAAAAAATAAAATAAAAAAATAACAAATAAAGAATAGTACTGCAAATCTAATGCAAGTTCAAATTCCATGAAGAGCATATACCTGTATAAACCTGAACAAAACCAAGACTTTGTCTAGTGTACCCTCTAATTCCTCCTCAGATGTACCCTTATTCCCAGCACGAAGCTTCTCATCCAAAAACTTTGCAATCAATTCAGCAGGCCGGTTCTGTTACAAATCACAACGACATACTTTTACTTTCCAGATTTGAAGAATAATACTCTGTACTTATCAAAAAAAATCAAGTCATATGTGATTGCAAATTAACATGCTAATGACTGATAAGAATGTCGGTCCTGATTCGCAGGCATGAAACATACACAAGATATCATAGGTCAGTTATCCTAGAATAAGCCTTTTCAATGTTTTAAGTCACCGAAGTCTACTATACTATCTTTCTCAGGTGTTAACCCCTACCTCTACTTTTAAAACCAAGGACAATCTACAATACATAATCATCAATTATGAGCAAATATATGTTTTCAATAAAAAGGTAAATACAACCATATGGGGAAGACTCCTGTTTTGCTAAAGAACTACATAATCTTGTGGGTTGGCTAAGATGGTAGAAAGTTGAGTGCCTTCATGCACTGCAGATGTCATCATAATACCACAATTATGTAGCCCAGTAGTTCTCTTATTTAGAAAGATAACGTCAAATGACCAAGCATTGTGGACACAATGTGTGATTTTTCTGTAGTGCAAAAGTGATCATAAATTCAGTTAGCAACTCTTGTGTTACTATCAAGAATCATCTAACAATAAAACTACTCGTGGTACTGTATGACATAAGGTTAATATATACAAGTCAAAAACAAGAAAAATATAGAACTAAAACGTTCCTAACACCAGAGTGAACTGAGTGATCACAGAAGCAAAAGGTTGTATCATCATGTATGAACCCCATAAACTTGAGAAGCACAGCAAAATATACACATCTGTGTTGAGTCGTGTGCGCCTGTGCTCACGGAAAGATTTTTTTTATTGTAATAAAAATAATTCCCCAACAGACATTCAGAAACTCCTATTTTCCTTCTGTATTCTAGTATGTTCCATCCTCTTAGCAGTCGGCTCCTTGTGCTCCACCTTCCAATGCCTCTTTCTATTTTCAAACAAATTATATGTTTCTTCTAAGGGAAATAAAAACACAATAAACTCACAACATACATCACACAGATTACTTTGAATGGGGAGCAAGCAATACCATTAATCAACCTTGGGGTAAGTGAGGAAGAGATGACCAAATCCATGACCCACAATCATGTAGAAGAGATACTCCACAACATGTCACCCTAGGAAGGTTGGAAAATCCAAAGGAAAGGCAAGGTAGGAGAAAGGAGAATGAAGGGAATTGTCTTCACAGTCCCACTACCCACTGTCTCTGACATCAAGCAGTGAAGGAAAGAGACATGGCACTTTCCACTACTAATGCATTAAGGGGAGAGAGAGAGAGAGAGAGAGAATGCTCATTTAACCAACACATCCATCTCCATTAAAGTGACTAGAGCTGTCAATGGGTCAAATTAATTCAACTCTGCATGTAATTACCAAAATCTCAGGTGGAATCCGAATCCAATCATTCCCATTATAATACTAACCAAGTTGAAATTCAACAAAATATTTAAAATTTATTCTGATTTCAGGACAAATATAAAAATCAGGGCTCTAACTCAGTAACGATTTCATATTAGATAATATCTTAACTTTTTGTACACTTTTCGTTCCAGCATCAGTGAATGAGAGTTCTAAAGCAACTTTCCGTGGGACAAAAAGAAAGGAATTCTGAGTAATAGTATATGGTGTGCTATTACAGATTAGGATATGGTGCACTCTTCCATGCAATCAGGAGGGTTCAGAACTAGAAGGGTGGGGAAGTAGAATCAAGCGTTCAGAAATATCCATTAGTGACAGGTAAATTGTGCAAGAGTTAGCAACAAAGATAGTAGTAACTGGGTGATCCAATCATCATGACCATTTTTTATCTTATGGTATCAATTTATGAAAGGGCATCAAAAGTGCTTGATATGCGTATCCGAATGGAGCAAAACATGTCCTGTTTGTTGTAATGGAGGAGTATGGTGTGGTTTTCACATGATCTAGTGTGGAAGCTCTTCACTGAGGATGGCCTTTTGTCTTTATATTGCAGTTGAGGGATGCATCTGACAGGATTGTTTGATGATCAATGGTCAGAGGATTATGTGGGATGTTTCCTTTTGGCTGGTGCATGATTGTGAGCCAAAAAGGTGATGGAGTCATTCTAGCTTGTGTGTATGGTGGATAGATCAAAAAGAGGGTGGATAAGACTACATGGAAAGCTTTCACAATCAAGGTAGTTTAAATTTATAATCAAGTATTGATAAATGAAATCGAATGTCAGCTTGCTCGAGCTCGAGTCAAGCTTAGAGAGCATAGCTTAAAATCAGCTCGATGGCAGCTGACTAGGCTCACGAACCAGCTCGGTTGACAAGCAAATGGGTTTCAAAATCCAACTATATGAACACTTGTCAAAATCTTAATTACCCTGTTTTGAAAAAAGTAAAGTGAATCTTTTAGTTCAACACTAACCGAATACTATAGAGAACTATTTAAAGATGTATACAACAAAATAAAAGGTAAGACAGTGACAAGTTTCATAAAAAATAGTTCAATGACATCACACTAGAGGAATCAATCAAACTAGGAAGCATGAAGATTTCACAATGGATACCATGTGTCTCCAACATTGATTGGGTGCAAATGCACGTCCATATGTCATTCACACTATGTGACATGTCAATTTTTTAAATTAATATTTATTTTATTTTATTTTATTTTTTTGTAAGACACGTTGGGGACCCTTCAAAGACACGTGTCTTGTGTCTAGATATACCTCAGGACACCTTAGTGGGTCTTTTTCATAATTTTTTAAAGCTGATTTGGGTCAAAGTAAAATATGTGGAAACAAAGAGGGGAAAAGTGGGAAAAATAAAAATACACAAACATATACAATGATGCCTTTCATATCTCTGTGCCAAAAATTTATATTCATAAACAAAATAACTAAATATATATATAAAGAATTGTCATATCCCCCATCGTGCATGTATCCTAATTTTTTGAAAATTGTTGTCCCGTGTTCGTGCTTCTTAACAATCAAAGTTTAGCTTGGTTAATAGAGTAATTTAATATATATATATATATACATATATACAACACATAAGCATCACATGCATGAAAATGCAATGTTCAAAGCTAGCAAATAGAAACCAAATTCCATAAAATTACACATGTTGCTCCAAGGGCGGAGCTAGGGTTGGATCAGAACTGGCATACCAGTCTGAATAGTCAGTTTGCTCCCATTTTTTTGTAACTTTGGCTCAGGTGCTAGTTTTAAAAATGAAAAAACCATTCAGTCCGGTCCTTTTCACAAATTTTCTGCCAGTCACTGAACCCTCATAAGAGGACTAACAACAGTTGAACAAGTGTTACTAGAAAAAGTTGATACCTTAGCAAATTACATTTTGGAACACATGTTCCAAAACATGGTACACTTTCATTTCAATGCAATAACTTTGGCAATCCAAAGCAATCCCAAAAGTTATGAACTAAAATCTAAGGTGAGTGAAATTTGAACATAACAAAACATAAAAATTGATCATGATGGTCATAGAAATGTGTTGCCATATGATTAATTTGAGTAAAATAAAATAAAATAAAATTCTCTAGACTAGAAGGAGCTTAAATTCTTGTAGTATAAACTATTTTGAACATGTGATGCAATGCGTTCCCATTCCCGTTCCCGTTGCACGTAACATAGAGTTAAACTTGCGACTACAAGGCCAGTATATTCGGTTTTCTAACCAATACTATTCTTGTAGTTGCAAGTTCAATTCCTGCTAGTTCTCCCTACCATGCATTTTTACAAAATAATATCTGTTACGGTTTAGTTCGGCTCAATTCAGAAACAGGTAAAAAAACGTCAAACCATGAAACAAACTTGACTGAACAGTTTATCCATTTTTAAAACCATGACTAGAACTAAAGCTACAAAAAACTGGACCAAACTGATAGTTCGAACAGTTCATCCAGTGTACAGCCCTAAAGAAAAATGCCTAGTGAGTGGAGAAAAAGTATTTTAGTACCTATATAAAAATAAAGCCAATTTCCAAAATTACAACAACTATAAATGTATTAAGTTAATAAAATGAAATTATGGAAGAGAAAGATTGAACATTGCTTAAGGTTGATATTATAACAACAGTGTCAAAAAATCAATTTGGACCAATCCCAAGGGGTTGACCTCATGGTCAAAGTTTGGGGTCTAGGAGTGTGCTCCCTCTAAGGTCTCAAATTTGAAACTTCCAAGGAGCAAATAATTTATTGGGTCCAGTCCATACAGGGCTTTGCCCTACCTTTACTTGGGCCCATTGCTAGTGGACGGTGGAATTGATCTCTCGGATTAGTCGGTCCAGTGGGACGAATACCAAATTATCAAAACCCAAAAAAAAAAGTGTCAAAAAATTAGTTTGGATCTATGCCCAATATATCAACCATGGAAGCGATATATTTACTACGAAGATTAATAGAAAAGTATAGAGAGAAATTGAGGGATCTACAAATGAGTTTTACAGATTTAGTAAAAGCTCATAATAGGGTGCCTAGAGATATAATATAAGCTTGTTTCGGGGGGGAAATTATAACGAAAGGATATATTGATGCGACAAAAATTATGTAAAATGTAGTTGTGATTACAACTAGATCACCTGCAGGAGAAACTAGTGAGTTTATGTTAAGGGTCAAATTAAGTCTTTACCTATTTGCCTTCTTAGTCATGACTGAATTAACTAAACACATTCACGATCATGTCCCGAGATTTATGTTATTTGCAGATGATATCGTTCCAGTGGATAAAATTAAGGAATTAACACTAAATTAAAAATCTGGAGAGAAGTACTAGAATCAAAAGGGTTTAAAATTAATAGAAATAAAACCAAATATATGAAATATAATTTTAGTGACTAGAGAAGTAGAAATAAAGGAGAAGTTAAGATTGAAACCAGAAGATAACAACTAGTGACTGTTTTTGTAACAAAGGTTTAATTATTAATAAGGATGGTGAGGTTCGAGATGATGTGATTCACAGAATCAAAGTAAGTTGGCTCAAGTGGAGAAATGTGCCTGGCATATTATGTAATCAACAAATACCAACAAAATTAAACAAATAATTTATGGAACAACTATAAGGCCAATGGTGCTTTACAAGACAATACTAAGCAACTAAGAAACAACACTCTCATAAAGTGAGTAAAGCTCAGATGAATGCTTGGATGGATGTGTGATAAGACTAAAAAAGATAGAATTAAAATTGAACACATTTGTGAAATGGTAGAAGTACCTCTAATTGAAACTAAGTTGAGATAGAACAGGCTAAGATAATTTGGTCATGTACAATAAATACCTGTAGATGTATCAGCTAAAAAGCATGCACTCCTCTCCGAGGGCTCCATACCAATGTCGGACACGCAGTGGACATGTGTCCGACACGCAACAAAGAGTGTCCCCATTTTTTATTGATTGTTTTGCATCCAGACACGTTCGGACAATTTCGGGACACGTTCAGGATCAATTTCATAATTTATAAAACTTCTGTGTGGTCAATTTGTAAAAAAAACAAAAACAGAACAATATCTACCCTAAATCGAGTTAGAACAGAAATGTGCCTGACATATTATGTGATCGACAAATACCAACCAAATTGAACAAAAAATTTCATGGAACAACTATAAGGCCAACGGTGCTTTACAAGACAATACTAAGCAACTAAGAAACAACACTCATAAAGTGAGCAAAGCTAAGATGAATGCTTGGATGGATGTGTGATGAGACTAAAAAAGATAGAATTAAAATTGAATACACTTGTGAAATGGTAGGAGTACCACTAATTGAAACTAAGTTGAGATAGAACAGGCTAAGATAATTTGGTCATGTACAACAAATACCTGTAGATGTATTGGCTACAAAGCACTAACACCTCTCTGAGGGCTCCGTACCTGTGTCGGACATGAACACGCGTTGGACACACAGTGGATACGTGTCTGACACGCAACAGAGAGTGTCCCCATTTTATTTTATTTTTGATTTTTTTTGCAGCCGGACACTTTCTGGACACGTTCGGACGCTTTCGGGACACGTTCATGGTCAATTTCATAATTTATGAAACTTCTATAGGGTCGATTTGTAAAAAAACAAAAACAGAACAATATCTACCCTAAATCGAGTTAGAACAGAAAAATAGAAGAGAGAGAGAGAGAGAAAGAGAGAAGACCTTGTCGCTTTTTGGTGGTCATTCGTCGCTCGTCGACTATTATCTAAGGTACACCTTCGCTGCTCTTCTTCATTCTTCTTCTTCTTCGATCTTCTTCTTCTTCTCTGATCTTCTCTCAGTCTCAGTCGTTGTCTCTCTCTCTCTCTTCTATTTTTTTTTTCTAATTTCATTTTATATTTTCTTTTTTCTCCCTGTGCCTCTATTATTTGAATACATAATTTTTTTTTTATTAATCTTGTTAATTTTAATAATGTGTTTATTAATTTTATTATAGGAACCAATTTTTAATTCTGAAACAATGGCTACTACGGGTGGTAGTTCTAATGATATACCTGATGATGATTTTGATGAGAACAAACCATTGTGAAAGTATAAAACTAAATTAGCAAAACCTGGGGACGAAGGAGGAAATTACTAATTACAATGTAATTTTGGTAATAATACACTATAATTTTTGTAATTTTTTTATAATTTTATGACATAATAAATAAAATTAATTATATATATTGAATATGTGCCCAGCATGTCATGTCCCCCATTTTTTGAAAATTTGCATGTCTGCGTGTCCGTGTCGTGTCGTGTCATGTCGCGTGTCCGTATCCGTGCTTCATAGTGTATCAGTAAGAAAGAGTGCTATAATCACTACAAATGAAAATGTTATGGGAAATGAAAGACCAAATCTGAAATGGGATGATGCAATTAAAAAATTAAATAATTTATTTATTAAATTTAATAGAGCACATAGCCCTTGACAGAAAAGAATGAAAAAATATTATTCACTTAGATGACCCCACTTGAGTGGGACACATGGCTTAGTATGAAGATTTTTATCCAAAACTTTAGGATATTATCCTAATGGAATTAAAAAACATACAAACTAATCTATAGATTACACAAATTGACCCCAATGGAATAGGGAAGAATATATAAAAACAAACTTTTTGGTCTTAGAGATTTAACCCATCAATCTTCAAAAAACCTCATCGCTAAACGCTAGCCTCTAGAAGGTTTGCAAGTTGGCCCGACTAAATCAAGCATTTCAGAAGGCATTGTTTTTTTTTATTTATGTAATTGAAGGTTTTCAACCCACTGGCATCAAATTCAATTGTGGCACCAAGTTCTGCTTTATCTCTCTCTAAAATGTGTGTGATTCATTATGTTGATTTATTTGCCAATTTTTGAAGTTTTAGAGCATCTCCAACACTGCATCAAAATTTTCATCAAATTTGAGTAAAAATTTGATGAAAAGTTTGATCTGATATAATGCACTCCAATGGTAAATTCAAAATTTTCATTAAATCTTGACACATGCCCGGTTGTCTAGGAAGATGTCTGGGAGAACGTTCGGCCATGAGTAAAAATTGACGTTCAGATAAAGAAAGCTCGGTTATCCGAGAGGATGTCGGGGTTGACATCCGGCCCAACAACTACCTGCAAAATTTGATAAAGGATAAAAGCTCCCTTGATTTGATGAAAGATTTGGTTCTCCCTTCATTTGATATCAATTTGATGAAAGTGTTGGAGTTGAGTATTAAGGCGTTTTTCATCAAATTTAAATTTGATGAAACATTTGAAGAACGATTGGAGATGGCCTTACAGGAACTAGGATTTTAATTTTAATTGGATGAGCTCACACACTTAGAAAGATATTCAATTTAACCTACTATTTGTATTTATGAATGGTATATACATAACCAAATTTATCATATATTGATTTTTGATGAATCACTTGCTTTTTATTTTTAGTTTTCAGGGGTTATTCTTTTTTGAACTTTTTTCTATTCTTTCTTTCTTAAAATATTCCTTTTGGTCTTGTAGTCTTGTATAGATTTCATATTGCATTTTACTGCAAAACTATTTATTTATTTCTTTTTATCTTTCTTAACCTGCTATTTGAATAAATGCTTGTTCGAATTGTGCATCAGATTTATTAGTTTTCTATATTGTCGAGAATGCTTGTTTGAATTGTATGCATTATTGAAATCCAATTTGAATCAACTGCATAACTGAATGGATGATGGTTGGAATGATGATTGTTTGGTTATAACATCAATTTCAGAAAATGAAAACTCACCATGGACAATTGCAAAGTGTAGATATTTGCTTGATTTTTGTTGAAGCAATAGTATTAATGTCGTAGATTTTGTTTTTACATGTAACTTGACAAATTTTATTAGTTTTGTAGTGATTGAGAATATATAAAATTACAATGTATCATGTGGAAGTTTTTTTTTTTTTTTTTTTAATCTTTTACAACAAATACAAAAAGTTATAAACAACCATACACCATCACCTAACCATAAAGAGAGTCTAAAAAATATTAAAAAGAACACAAATCCAGCTCCACCTGCCTCGACTCCCCAGCTATACAAGACTCACATAAATCTCTATTTCAGACAACCTACCGACTCGTCCATCCCCTAGAAAACCCACCTATTGCGCTCCAACCAAATAAACCACATTAAACACAACAGTGCAAGATCCCTCACCTTCCCTCAACACTTCCCCACCCGACCCCCTCTCCAACTCCAAAGGACACCCACAACGTCCTTATGTTGCACCCAAACCAAATTGAAAATCGAAAAAATCAACACCCACAATTGATGAACAACAGGCCAATGAATGAGCAAGTGAGAAACTGATTCCACATCCCTCCGACACATACAACACCAATTCACCAAAATATGACTATGGTAAATAAGGTTATCAATTGTCGAAATCCAATCTAACGCCGTCGTCCACATGAAAAAAAAAACTTTGGAAGATGCACCAACAATCCACACCTTCCGCCACAACAACTCCGATTTAGCCCTCCCCTCTAAAACTCGATACAAGGAAGAAACTCATAACACTTCTTTGGCCCTCTAATCCTCCCCCTCCCCCTCCCTCACCCCACGCGCACTATACAAGAGTCTCAACAAATCCACTAGTTGCTCAACCTCCCACTCCTGAACCAGTTGCCAAAGGCGCACATCCCAAAATACGTTCTCCCTTCCCCTCCCAAGCCAAATAAGAAGCAACTATCGCATGCTTATTAGCCACATTTTGATAAATCAATGGAAACCTAGAGCATAACGACTGCTCTCCACACCATAAATCCATCCAAAAACACACCCGGTCCCCCCTGACTACCTGAAAACGAACCCAATTCCAAAACTCCCCCCACCCCAACCAAATGCCCTTCCACAAACCCCCACCATGTGGGCCTACCACTGCCCCCGAACACCAATCCCACAACCCGCCCCCATACTTTGCCGCCACTACCTTACGCCAAACATGCTCCCTCTTCCATGCAAACCACCAAAGCCACTTAACCAATAAAGCCTTATCAAACAACACCAAACTCCTCAACCCCAAACCGCCCACCTCAGGACTACAATGTATCATGTGGAAGCTGATTTTGATAGGTCATGTGAAAGTTGATTTTAATTGGTTGTGTAGAACTAAAAATTTTTGGTAATGGCATTGATGATGAATTGTTGAATGATACCTCGGAATGAAATTCTAGGCTACGCTATTGTGTGCCCCCCTCTCCCCCAACACAGACGAAAAATGTTCACGAAACTACCAAGCCAAGTTTGGTCATGTATGGACTTAGATTGTTTATTAAGGCCTCGTTTGGGAGAAGGCTATTTTAATAACTTTGTGGTTTTGGGGTTAAAATATGAGGTAAAAAAAATTAATATATTTGGAATGACTTTTTAGTTTTTTACAAAAAGATGTGCAAAAAGTAGAGAGAAAATAGAATCTTTAACTTTTTGGTATAGGTTGTTGTCTTTTTAGTTTTTTTAGTGACTTTTTAACTTTTAAGCTAAAACAGTGAGTTGCCAAACGAGGCCTGAATGAGCCAAAAAATTGAGCTTCATATCAGTTCATTAGACTAGTAAATAAGCCCAAAAAAGCTTATTCTTTTAGCCACACTCGAATTGTTCATGAATATTTGGTTCAGTGTAGTACTAGGCATCACCAACTAATACCTCTATGTTAAAGACAAGGATGTTTTTTGAAAACAAATAAATATTTAAAACCCCTTCAAAATTCATTTATTTATTTCCTCTTTCCCACTACTTTTGGGCAGAAAACTGGCTTTCTTGGGCTGGAAGGTTTACTCTGCCTCCACTTCCCTTCCTACCAAACAAAGAAAAACTACAATGCCCACCCCCAAGCCCATAGGGAGTTTTCCCTCCTACCAAACAAAGCACCAGGGATAATAAAGACTCCATTGTACAACTTTACATTAAGTTTCTTATTCTACAAGTTAATAATTATTTTGAGAAGATATACTGACCTGTCGTAGATTAATGAGATGCTCAAATGCATCTTTAATAGAGATGCAAAATGCTTCATTCTTAGAGAAGCTTTCTTCCCATATGGTATCAAGAGATGCCTTGAATTCTAAGAGGCAGGATACCATATCTTTGTCTTTCTCTTCATCCATGACAATGCCCTGCCCAGTTCTCCGGATGTACGAGCTGAGTGCCTGCCTTAATGATTCAAGGGCATTGACCCTCAAGAAAAGGAAGTACATCCTCTGAAGATCCTCAATACGATTACCATCCATCAGCATCATGAAACCCTGAACCAATCAGGAAAATAAAAAAATGGAGTAACTAATCCAATGGAAATTCTCGCACTCATTGAGGTGCCAGCAAGAAATAACTGAAAAAAGAATCATAAAGTGATAACAATTCAAACCTTATCAAGAATTGCAGATATATGGCGTTCAAGGAGTTGCCTTTCTGCAGTTGCTACCAGTGGCTTTCTTGTACTTGCATCCAAATAGAGTAAGCATCTTTCATGCTCTTCATGCAACCTTATCTGCAAAAAAAGATTATCCTCACCCAATGATAACTCCAAATCATGAAACACGATATCAAATTAACAATTTCCTTCGGCTAGAATGCGTAAAGTAAATTACACAGTGCAGAAGCTAGAGAGAAAATAAAATAAGGTAAGAGATACAGCACTCATGACCACTTTAGTACTTGAAAAGAGGGGCTAAAACTTGGGGGGGAACAAAGCAGACCTCCACATGCTTCAAGTAGTCTGGAACATCAGATTGCTGCATGTATTTGACACCTTCAGCAGCATAAAATTCAGATGTACGCTCGAGGAATGGCTTCTCAAAGCTCTCTGAGTAAATTCCTAGAGCAGTGAACATCTTCAAAAGATGGTTAAGAAGAGTCCTATCAACTGCTTCACCTAATCTGAAAAGCCAAAAGAAGAATGCTGCACATTATAAGATAAAAAATAAGAAGAGTTCATCCTGACCTAGGATTGTTCATAGGAATGCTGCATCAACAATATGAAAATTTCTAGCAGCCATAATATCCATGCTTTGTAAGTCCTGACAATATTAAAAATTGTATTTAATGGTACGTTTGCTAGAAGAGAGGAAAAAAAAAAAAAAAGGAAGACAACAGAAATTTTATCAATCACTTCCTTTCTCTTGTTTTGTTGGCTTAGGAGGAGAGAAGAGAAGAAATAACGAAAAATAAAAATCCCTCTTTCCCACAAAATCTTTGTAGCATATCAGAGGTTTTGGAGGGACATTTTAAATTCAAAGCTAGGTTCAACAAAGTATGCTCAAAATATAATATAGACAGAGGAAGAAGAAGAGGATCAATTTTGGAATTTCACATGGAGCATGCCTTGGAATTCATATACTCATGTTTGGGGCTGATAATTCACACATTTATATATCAGTTGGCTGTTGAATTTTTCTTTTTTATGTTTTATCAGGTTTGAGGAAGGTTGTCCAATAATTTTCATTTGTTAGGTACAGGTTGGAATGTGGATGTGTAGATTGCGACATGAGTTCATGGATCTTGCTTGGTTAGATTGTAACAATGTTACCAAAAAACAGTAACAACCAAGCAATTTACGTTTTGGAACACTTCTAAAACATAGTACACTTCGTTCCAAGCAGTAAATTTAGCAATCCAAAGCAATCCCATAACTATTTCTATGTTTTTCATTAAAAGTTCTCCTTACTAGTAAAA
Source organism: Camellia sinensis (assembly GCF_004153795.1). Lineage (NCBI taxonomy): Eukaryota > Viridiplantae > Streptophyta > Magnoliopsida > Ericales > Theaceae > Camellia > Camellia sinensis. Next base: position 1,026,805 of record NW_021025475.1, read on the forward strand.
AGGTAAGATATAATAAACTAAAATCAAGATGCAGCGGAGTTGTGGATTGACAAAATGTAAAACAATAGGTCTTAATGCTCATAGAACTGTGTTGTTGAACAATTAAAATGAAGAAAATTACACAATAATATAGTGGATGTCATATTAAGAAGTTACCCTTATTATACCACATTTCAGAGCATGCGTTGTACCAAGCTCCAGTCCTGTTCCTTGTACCAAAACGATCTACACTCTAGGTAACATAGGATTGTGATGGGCTGAGTGTCCAAAGTCAAAAAATTGGCTATCGAGTTTACTTAGCTACCAAGTTTAACGTTCCTACATGTAAAGTAATGGCCTTACTTGAGAGAGTTGGAGATTATGATACGTGAATTTTCCTAACCATTGCAAAGTTAATGCACTTCTCTATCTTTTTCTTCAACTTCTTATTCTTTATATTCTTCCCCTTGTCCTCTGAAAAAATAACCAGATTACTATTCTCATGAGACTGTCTAGAGCACCTAAGCAATTCTTCTTTCAACCTCTAAACTCTCTTGCACTAGTAACCTAAGAAACACTAACACTTCTACTGAGAAAGTGTGTCATGTCCAACACTCTTCGAATACTACTAAATGCGTGTCCGACACTTTTTCGACTTTTAAAAAATCAAATTCATAATATTGGACACTATCAACACTTCAGCGACACTTCTTGAACCTTTCGAACATGTCCTATGTGACGAATACCTTCATAATAACAATGTTATGCATTCTTCAAAACACAACTTATACATTCTAAATATGTTATGAAACATTTATAAGATAAATACATCATGTGTATTACAATGTTATATAATTGTTTTATATTAAAAGGTTATGTATTTCATGACTTAAACATCAAAATATCATTCATGTAGCAATTACATTAAATAAATTAATCATTTATATGGCATATAATAAATTTATAAAATTATAAATTTTTAACGTGCCCCAAGCATGTCGTGTCCTACATTTTTTGAAAATCGATGTGTCATCGTGTCAGTGTCAATTTGTCTATGTCCTATCGCATGTCTATGTTTGTGCAACTTAGCTTATAACTAACCAACATTAACCCAATCCTTACCTTTGGGCCTTTGATTAACTTTACACCATAAAAGTAGTCATTCTCTAAGCTCTCCAGTAGCTTAAGTTCAGAAAATCCAGTAACATACAACTTTTGATATCAATCTAATTTCAACATTTTCCCCTCCTACAACCCATAGACTATCTCTTTGATGTAACCAAGAATAAGGACCAACTCTTGAGAACGAAAGGAACACAATTAAGCTTTAGGAAACAAATTTTGAGATAAGTTAGTTAGGAGTAGTTAGTTGGTGGCTTGTATGTGGAGAGGTAGAAAGGGGAGTTGTATGATTAAGTAGCATTTATTTATTTAGTTTCGATACAATTTAGGATTTCTGTGATTAGGTGTATTTTTATTAGTTTACTTAGTTGCAAGGCAACATATTTGGAAGTCGGTGCTTGTAGGTTGCTTGTGTGTAGCTTGTCACCTACTGCTTGGTATAGTGCCTGCATGTAGGACACATGTCAATTGCTAGTTGCATGTATAGCCATGTGTCGCTTGTCATTGAATGGTTGCATGAACGACATGTGTCACCAGTTTGTTATTGAATGGCTGCATTTTATTCCATTTATCGCCTCATTTTTTTTCTACACCAAGTGATGTAGGATGAGTACGGGATTACTCTCCTACCAACAAACCCAAAATTAATATATGCATGCCCTAGGACTTGGGGGCTAATTTTAATTAAGTTTTATGTCTGAAATCACAATAATAATATAGGAGTTTTAAGGATTTGTATGATGTAATAAAGGAATATGAGTTTAAGCATGAATGAATTTTTGGGTTGTTCTAGAGGCTATGCATAGTACCGGTGAACAATGTTTTGGGCTGTTAAGTGCAGAAATACGAGAAAGAAAAAGGAAAAATAACAAGAAGATAGTTCTAAGAATCACTCCTAAAGACTTTAGGCATCACATCTAAGGTTTCATTGCATCACACAATCCATAAATAAAAAACTAAAAAAGAATTTTCAAACCTCTAAAAATGTTGCAAAAATATAACTCTATAAAATTACAAGCATTACACGACTTTGGAGACTTTCTTTTCTTACCAGAACTAAGATTCCAAAAGAAGAAACTACTAAACTTATAACTTCTAAAACCTATCTAAGACCAAACAAGACGTATAAATAAAAACTAATTAAACAACTTAACCCACAAGAAGATCCATAGGCAATCTGCACAGCCCATGCCCAAAAATTCTACAAATTACCAAAACACTGACCCCAGTTAAGTGGGACACAATGTTTCTTTTGGTTTGGATATATCAAAAAACAAAAACTGTTTATCTTATATTACATATTTTTATGTATATCTAATATATAATATATTCATAGAAACTAAATATTACATATTAGATAGTATATGCATTATATTTATTATATATAATATATCATAACAAATATTATATATTAGGTACATAATATGCCTTTGTATTAATATTATATTAAATAATATATAAATATATTTTTACCAACTTATGTATAACTTTTAAGTCATATCATTACAAATATAAACTATGTTACATAGACTCACGTATGGGTGTTAGGTGCAAGGATGTGTCTCAGTGTCAGATTCATCGAATATCAATGTCAAGAACACCAAGATGGGACTTTATTTCATATTTTTTAAATATACTTTAATTTTTTAAGGATAAAATGGTGCTTACAAACTAAAAAATAGCATTGAAGTATAAAATGGAAGTCTTGTGCATTAATTATCTAGTAAACTCAACTACTTATACATACACATATCCTATACCTTACTCTATATTACATGAACTCAGATATGAGTATCTGGGGTGAATGTGTGTCCAAGTGTCAAATCTTCATAAACTTAAATCATGGGATAGTGAGATATGTATCCAAAAGTTGCATATAGGTACAGAGATGCGTCGTAGACAATTCTATATGTTGTGTATTGTGTAATATTCTTAGATAAGATGTACACTAAGCAAAAATGTAATTGAAATTAAATAGTATTTAGGAAAATATAGAATTTCTCCTTCTCACCCACGTGAGAAGCTAAAAATATTTCTTTACGAGCAAATGCGAAAAAATTAGAGGATCCAAATGTCTAAACTAGGTACGACACATATCTCACACCCTTACCCTAGTCATATCCGATGGACAAGAGTAATTTAGTAGAAATAATAGAGTCCATGTACCACAACCCTTGCCAACAGTCTAACACAAGTACTTATGTAATTAATATGTAATTTATAATATGTAAATTAAAATAAATATATATATAAATTAATATGTAATTTATATTTATATTATTACAATACATTTAATATGGGAAATTCTATAATACCATATGCCCCAGTTATGACATTTGTGGTCTTTTGTTATCACCTATTGTTGTGTTAGTTATGACTTATTGTGATATTGGTTATGACCTATTGTAATTATTATTTTGATTATGATCAACAAAGTCTTTGGTTATGATGTAGGACATGCCTAACATGTGAGTTAGTTAGGAGTAGTTAGTTGGTGGCTTGTATGTGGAGAGGTAGAAATCATTTTGTAACTAACTTTGATATATGATAATTGATTGATTAGAAGATATTCTCTCTCTCTCCCCAACCACCCCTCCCCCCAAAAAAAAAAATAAATAAATAAAAAAAAAATCAGGCTATACTTTATGTAGTGTTTGGTTATGACTCATCTTTTTTTTTTAACCACAAATATCATAACTTGCATATGGTACACACTCCAAAAGAGGTGTTTATGGTAGCATGACCCATTTAATATATATATATATATATAAGATATTTCTTATTATATATAATATAGGGAAAATTACACTCGTGCACTCTATAGTTTGTTTATTGTCTCAATTTAGTACTTATAGTTCTAATTGCATCAATTTTATAAATAATTCTATTCACACACCACAGAAAATCTCAATACATACTATTTGTGTCGTTCGGATATCAACTTTCAAAGAAAAGTCAAATGCCCAAACAACTATTTTTTATTCGAAAGTTTATGTTCGAACATTTGACTTTTCTTCGAAAGTTTATAAACGAACGACACAAATAATATGTACTGAGATTTTTTGTGGTGTGCGGTGCGAATAAAATTTCCCCAATTCTATCCTTGAATTTTTCATATTGTGACAACTTAAGTCCAATTGACAATGCATGTCTAGAAATTGGACTGAAATCAATGGAACAATTAACCCATCTTCTAAAGTGATTGAGGGGTTGGCGTCGAATTTAAATTAGCCCTTTTCCATTTGACCATTTGCTCTTGATTTCTATTCAATTTCTTAACAGATGTTATCAATTGGACTAAATTGACATGGTACGAAAATTAACGGGTAAAATTGATGCAATTGAAACTACAAAGACCAAATTGACACGAGGCCAATTACAAGGACTAAGGGTATAATTTTCTCTATAATATATAGTACATAATATTTCTTTTATAAGTGACATATAGTATATAATAAATTATATTTAAAATAGTAAATATACATCAAATATATAAGAATAAATATCTAGTATGTATTAATTATTAAGATATATTATATAATATATTGTTTCTAGCACTGATCATTTCATGAGGGACCATTCCCTCCCTTGTAGAGTGGGAATGGGCATTCCAATGGATTAATCATTCCAATAGAATGATCATTCAAGCCTACATTTGCTGACATGGGAAAGGTAAAGGGAAGCTAGAATGGGCATCAGTGTTAAGCTCATCCGGGGAAAGAGAACTAGCATCATTCGAGGCACTAGCAGTAGTCTCAGAAACATGTGCTTGAGGACGAACACCACCACCACGACCACGGCCTCGAGTAGGGCGGCCATGCAACTTCCAACAGTGTTCTTTATCATGACATAAAGACCAAACTACCCCTAACACTTAACATGTTCCCCTATATCAAATGTACCCTAAAGGAAATAATAAATGCACAGATGTTCATATAAAATTGCAGCAGTGACAGGCATACTTGCATAAATTAGACATTTAAACATGTGAAATTAATTAAAAGTCCAAGTTTAGACAACGTCAAAAGTTACCTTTCACTCTCAAGCATTTTTAGAAGGCCAAATACAGTTTTGTGTTCAACTTCCGCAGCTAGAGAAAGATGTTTATGGAAAAGCTGCAAGCCCATGTCCCATAATGAACGCACATTTGGGGTTTGTTTGACATATGTTCTATCAAGATACAAGGCTATACCACGAATCATCAACATCTGATCACAAAAGTCCTGCCAGCATTTCTCCACTAGTGATAAGAAAACCACCAGATCTTCACTTTGGCCAACCAAAGATTGTAGTGTAGCAGATACGTGTGCTTCACACTCCTTTTCAATCCGTTGATAAAGACTTCCCCCCATCTTGTGCAGGCAAAGGTCATTGACAGCCTAATAATAACACAGATGTTTAATTCATATTACAAGGAGCTATTGTATCCAAAACAAAGGAAAAACAATGTGTTAGAACCCACCTGATAAAGCTTCTCCAAGTCACAAGGATCTGGCTGCTTCAGGAATATGGCACTTATAGCAGACTTCAGTGTTGCCCATGTATTTTCCTCAAAATTTGTGGGAAGAGTTGGTTTAGCTTCAACGATATGAAAAGAAAATGTAAGGCAAATAATATCAGGTCCTTACGTCAATATATACTGTAGGAAAATAGACAATATATTCTGTAAGGTGAGTTTAAGCTCAATTTTTTTGACAATTATTTTCGACAGAAGACTAATCTCAGTCATAAAAATCTGGCGTCAGGGATTTTACTTCCCCCCCGCCCCCCAGCAAGACATGACAAATTATCAGAGCTCCACAAAAAGAGGATAAACAATCCATTGAGGTAAATGAAACCATAAAGAATGGGTTTCTCTCTCTAGAGCTTCGCACAGTTGCCAACCATGGTGAAGGAGGCACGATTTCCTAATTCATTCCATGGTCTTAAGAGCACCCGCATGTGCTAATCAATATGCTGCATCATTGAGGGTTGTTTTTCAGTCAGTTTTCCTGAGGTTTTCGATCCTTGGTCTCTGTCCAGGGATCTCTCTTTGCGGAGTGTCTGAGTCCGCTTGACGAGGTTCTGATTTTCGCTGGACCAAGGAACAAAATTTCGTTCCTTTTCCATCAAAACTGCTAAAACATTTCCTTTTTCTAGGAAACCGAAATGAAACATGAGTGGAATACCAAAATTCCAATGTTTCCACCAAAACACTATGAAACATACCAAAACAATGACTAGTTTCAACACCTAAGAATATTTAACATTACACATTTCTATTTGTCTATCTTTGTCAAAAGAAAATTTTGAAAATAAAGAAACACAAAAATAATTCATCCACCGAATTTGAGTTTGCTCGAATCGCCCGAACTTGTGCATGCCGGTCGACTGCCCAGACGACCGCCCAAACGACCAGTGCAACCCTTGTCAACCGCCGTTGGCGGATGACTGGCCAGACGACCGACATGGTGATTTGGGCAAGCCAAAATTCAGTGGATGTAGGATTGCTCAAAGAAATATTAAATTATTAGAGAATCTGAGAAACTAGAAAGATGGAAAGAGGAGATAGAAAGGAGAAGATAAAGCAAATATGATTTAAGTCACTTATTATCTTTCTTTGTTACCATAAAATACCTTCCCTTTTTATTCTTTCATTCCAACTACTTTTCGAATTTTGCATATTTTTAAAATTCTCTCATACAATGGCAAACCTCTAACTAACTAAACCTTTTAACATGTTACATTATTTAATTATCGAGAAAGTATTGACATAGTTTTTGTTTCCAAACATTTTCAAATGCTTTGGCCATGTTTGGTTTGTGTTTTAAGATATTATTTCAAAAATAATTTTCTAGAGAGAATCTAGAAAATTTGAAATTTTGTTTGATTGTATATTTTGAAAATAGTTTTGGAGTTTTGGAATTTGGGATGATTTGATATTTTTTTTATAGTTGAATAGATAGATGTGAGAGAAAAAGTGATTGAGAAGGAGAGAGGGGAGAGAAAAAATGATTGATTGATGTGTAGTAGAGAGAAAAATGATTTTGGATTTTTTTTTAAAAAAACTTCAACCAAACATGGTTTTAGAATTTTTTTGAGAGACAAACCAAACATGCCCTTTAATTTTCTCTCATTTCCGAAATGTTTATGTTTCCAAGCTAATCAAAACAGAATGCCAAAATGAAATTTTGATCCTTGAGATGGACCAATTAAGGGTTCAGTGGAAATGCAGAGGTAGTGGGTTTTTGTTCCGTTAAACGCCTATTTTCTCCTGTTATATGGTGAAGAGTCATGCATGGCACCGCCACGGACCAAAGTCGTGTTGATGAGACGCAGTGTAATGGAGCCTGAATTCACTGTTATTGCTATATCTTTTGGGATGTCTATCCAATTTTGATGAGGTTAGGTTTGGAACCTTTTTGTTTGTTTCAGTCTTTGAATAAAGGTGTAATCCTCAGTTGTGGTGGATGGTACTTGTAATTGTGGGTTTTTCCATTGTGAGGCCTGTGAGAATTAAACCAACAGTGAAAATGACTGCTCTTGCACTGGCTAGGGTCTTCCGTGGGCTAGTGCATGTTTGAAGGTTATCACGTGAGAAAAGGTGTTTGGGTTAGTTTGGTGGTCGGTTTTAGTTCATCGCGATCCGGTGGTCTGTTGTTGTGGCTGCTCGGAGTGCATTTGCTTTGCACACACAGCTGTAAGCATGGGCCTTGGGCAGGGTGTTCTTGATGCATGACTACTCCACCTACCTCCTTGATCAATTAATCGTTAATGTCCACGTGTTAACACCTAAGAGATAGCTAAACTTTTGTGTGTATGGACGGGGTGCTTCCCACTGATTTTGTTTTGTGCGATCCAACTAGCATCCTCTTTTGCTTGACTGTGGTTGTGTGTGTCTTTTGGCACAAGTTTATCTCGTTGGACGTGGATCCAAGAAATAATTTCTATACTAACAAGTGTAAGGTTATCCTTCTACCTAGCTAATTGGATATTGATTGGTTTTTATTTTTTTGGTTAGATTTGATAGGGTTTACCTATGTCTTTGTGTGTGCCTTTTCAGGCAATGTGTATAGGTGCGTGCACCAAGTTATCATGTAATACTTGTTTTTTGGTAATAAAAAGCTTACTTACCCAAAAACAAAAAAGAAGCCATAAAGAATTATTCTCTGACAGAATTTTTTAAGGACCCCTTCATGCCAAAAGACATCTTGCCTACTTCCAATTATACAATCTTCACTACTACTATTTAGTTTTTTTTTATTTTTTATTTTATTGGCAACAAAAAAATTATTAAAAAAGAAAAATGAGTACAAACAGAGGACAAGATGTCCTCTACAAAGAGTAGACAACATCAACTACCAAAAACTAAGACATAAATTAACCATCACAAATCGCTTTCCAATCTCTAGAAATAATAATAATAATAATTAAAAGGTGGAATAAAAGTGCATATGAAATCAGTACCAGTAGCTTTAGTGCAACTTTAGAAATTTACAAAAATTCACATATTAAGTATTTTGGGATGAGACCAGAGCTCAAGAACTCCTAATATGTAGTTTTTAAGTATATGACGAGACAATTATATTTAACTTTTTTACATATGAAAAATGAACTCTTCAAAAAATTCTAGAAATGCCTAGACTTGTGACTCCTAAAGTGTTACTAAAAACGAGCAGGTTTCAAACCCACATACACTGCATCAAACAGTCACAATATCCGCTAATATGAATCTAGAGCTCATAGGTTTACATGCAACCATATTAAACAATATATTCAGTTCAACAATATATCCCTATAACAGGTTAATACATGCAGTCAAGTTCCAACGACATGAATCGTCACATAGACCTCTTCACTTGATATGCATGTTTATTCTTATATTCCAACAACAATATATAGTCATGTTCAATATATATTTGCTACAAATAATCACATGCACCTGTATGAATTTGAAAGAGAACAAGGTGATTATTCCTCTACTTGTTGAAGTTTCTCTCTCTATAACATGACTGAAATGGCAGTGAGGACTCACCAATATGCCTCCTCTCCTCACTCTTACTCTTCTAGTTTTCTTTCCTACACTTGAAGATGGCAGAAATCCTCTTCTTCCTCTCCCACTCTTATTTTGTCATCTTTCCTTTGTCTCTCACACAGGTATCCCTCTAATCTCCCCTCCACTCACTAAGTTTTATAATTGTGGCAGTGTCACATTACCCACTAGTAAGTGTAGAAAGAGTCTTAATCCCATGCATATACATACGCAGAAATATTATATTGCAAATACAGAAGGCATGGGTTTGATTCAGAGTTTGGTGGGGAAAAGGGGCAGATGTGGTGATTGGGTTAGGTCCCTTTCTAGATGTGCATGCTGTCTTTGTGTTTTGTGATAAGCGTGTTGGGGCCAAATGATATATCCTGCCCTTGGGTTTATTGAGAACTTTGTTAGGGACAAACTATATATTGCTCCTCGACAGCCTTCACATTGTGATATACATATGCATATCCTTTTGTGATAACAGAGAAAGTTATATGAGTTGGGTCATAGGAACATGTTACATGGGATGGGTAAAGTGGTTTTGGCTTTTATATTCTGGTGGGTATAGAAAGCTGAGTATATGGAGGCACTACGTACATGATATGCCATCTTTTTTATTTGCTTAATTGATGTAAACACAGTTCATTTTATGTTAGTTTGGGTGCACAGATGAATGATGCTTATTTTATTTGGTGGAGATTAGAAGATGGGCTTGTGGAGGTTTTTATACGAAGCTTATATTCGGATTTAATTTTCTTTTTTATGAATGCTCCATGGGCCAGTGGCTGCCTTGCTCTATAATGCTATACTTTCTCATGGTATAGAAATGTTGAAGAGCAGACACATGTCATCTTTTGTTAATTCTAATTCAATCATATTGTGGCAACACCTGAAGTGCAGACAATATACGTATATATATTTTGTAATAAATATATGTATATACCTATAGTAAGAGAGAGAGAGTCTCCTAAACCTTATATTCACATTCAATCCATCAATTATGCATGTCAACATTGAAACTGGTGTCTTCAGAAGTTGTATTTTGGAATAGCAAGTAAATGAATTTTCATCTGGTCGGCCTTAGTTGTACCAAAATGTGGGTCTCCACAAACTCTTGTTTTTTCATCCATTTCATATGCTTTGCCCCACATGCCATTGCTCGAGAGTGACACTACAAGGGGCACTTGATTTGCAATACATCTCATTACGCAGTCCTGAATGGTTCTATCATTTTATGTCAGCAAACTATTCCACTGCCAACAGTAACTTTGTCTGGATCCTTGAAAAGACACTGCAGTGGCATAGAGACACGGTTCCCAATAAAGTGGCTCTAAGTTGCAGGCTTGTAGCTTTCTTGAAAGTTGACATTCTCAACAGATCAATGATATAAAACAAAACACAAATAAAATAAAAGAAACGTTGTCCAGTACTGTCCTGACAGAGCATAATACAATTGTCAAACTGGACTAGTTAACTTCCATTACCAAATCCTCCACTTTCAGGCCTCATGAAATTAGCTGAATTATTGAAGAATCCCAGGGTTCAAAGATGTGCTTTAACTAATTCTGGAAAATTCAATGCAACAAAAGATAATTTATGGGGAAGCATTTTAAGAATTAAGGACATTTCCTCTCTAACTTGTTTAATGCTTTTGTCTCCAACAGATGATGCATAAAACACATCCACCCATGCAGTTTCATGTCCGACCAACCTACTACTCGGGTGCTCAACTAACAACAACATTGAAAAACATTTTGAACTTATTTCTACAACAGTCCTTTTTGCATCAAACCTTTTTCAAAATCCTCAATATTAACAAACCTCATATATAACTTCCTTATTAAATAGATGCATTCAGTAAAACTCTCCTACTGTCTTGAAAATTCAAAGAGGTGCCTATTTTATATCTTTTTGATGATACTGAATAGGGGAATTTTGACACATTGGTCCTAAGCAAATGGACATTTCTTACCTATGCTAAACAGCATAATAAGCAAACAATTTGGTGCACATTGTATCTTTTAATGCTCCAGTTCTGAAGTCTTGAATCCCGTGTATTACAGAATTTCTAAATTAAATTTTTTTTTATTTGGAGCATTTTTTTTTTTTTAATTAGAATTTGGGGCCATCTTATATATTGCTCAACAGTTTGGGCATCTAACATATCTCTATCTCTATTCTTACCTTTGGTTAATACTGCAGCATGCTATTCTGGGAGGAGATTTACATGAAAATGAAGCAGAGACAATGTAAAACTTCAAGAATTCCTAGACACCATGAGTAATCAAAGATTGTCCTAAGTCATCAAAGGTGAAAAATATGATCATGCAATTTTGACCTTTAGCCCTAGGGCACTCCATTTGTGCATCTTATTCAATGCCTCCCAAAACAAGCTATTAATCTCATAACAGTGAGACAATATGTCACTGAAGTGGCTAAAACCATATAGAAATTTATATAAAAAAGACAAAAAAAAAAAACCCAGGAGGAGTCTAATAGAATTCTATATGTCTTCATCAAAAGCCACTCACCATTTGACAGTCTCTAACAGACTGAAATGGAACAAATGATTTCAAAAAGCTAAAACCACTTAAAAATTTGGAACAACTTAGCCAAACTTGTTAACAATGAATCAATCAGATTGTCGCCATACTACATAAAACCCTAACTAAAATCCCACTGATAAGTTATAACTACTAAAGTCAATGACGTTCAGAAGCACAATGCCCATTACACAGGAATGCTCTATTTGATTCACTGGAATGAGATGTAATGTAATGGAATGGAATCAGTCCCTTACAATGGTGTACAACGATTTCATTTGTAATGTATTTTCCGTCAATTATTTAGTCAACCAAACATAGGAATGAATATTTTGATAAAATGATCATTCTATTCCACTCTATTCTAGTGAACCCAACAATACCTCGCGAAGAGCCCTAGATACTGATCAATACAAACATAGCTGTTAGAAATGGGCGCCCATGTGGTATGACCCTTTTCAGCTTTTTGAACCTTATCCAAATAGGTTTTGAATTTGAATTCAAACCTATTTGGATAGCCACTCAGGATATATATCTATCATATCCTGATATGGATAAATGATATAGATATCAGATATTATCTCATATAACTAATATGGATAAATGCGATAAATAGATTACATATCTGATATATGGGATATGGGTGATTAACGTATGTTTTTGAGTTTTTCCCATATACTGACTCTCTCCCAAAAACAACGATCAAAGCCATTTGCACTGTGGTTTGTATGGGTGATATTCACTATTGTAATATCACTCCATTGCTGGGTTGATTGACCAGAATCAGGAAGCACGTGATTTACCCACGAAATCCTTCAATTCAGACTCTCTTTGAAAGGTATGACCATGTTTTGTTTTATTCCGCTAAGTTATACTTTGTTTACATTGGTATCAGAGCAAGTTGATAGATATTTTCGTGTTTCCTTTAATCATGTATATATTTTTATATGTATATGTATACATTATATACATGAATATTTGTAGAGGAGAAAAAAATCTACTTTTATCAGATTAGGAGCATAAATATATTTTTTTTATGTTCATTAATGTCTTTCTTCATACCATAAATGGTTTTATTTTGAAAAAAGGAGTCCAACAGTACAAAAATCGGACCAAAAAACACCCGGGAAGGCGGCGCGTGTGATTCACGCACTGTATGACGCCTCCCAGCAGCGCCACGCGCCACCACATGCAGCCACGCGCTCCCACACGCCGGATGCCCTGCTAACGCGCCTGCACGCGCCATCACGCGCGTATCAGCGGCGCTGTCCACGCGCACGCCGTCCGTGCCTCGTACGCGTGCCACGTGCTGGAGCCGAGCGCCGCGCCGAGCCGTTTTTCCCGCCTGGCTTGGCTCTAAGGCTTTGTTTGTTTGTTTTTAATTCTGAATTACGTTAATTGGCCATAATTTATTCGTTATAGCTTTGTTTTAAGCATGGTTGGTACCATTAGACTCAGAATTAATTTTTCTACATTCTATAAA
>NW_021025475.1:1043673-1105941 GCF_004153795.1 Camellia sinensis
CGAGAGATCGCTACAACATTTGTTGCGGAGTCCTAGGATTTGTCAATTGCTGATAACATCCCTTTTTCCTCACAGAGCACTTTCAAATTGCTTCATAGATACTCACGTCCTCGGTCAGTCTTAGTGGCCTTAATGCTCTTGTCTAATGATTCTCCAACTATTAACATAATCCGTCTAAAGCAATCCAATGCTCTGACTTGTGAAAAAATAAAATAGACATGACCAAAACGCATGCAATCATCTATAAATGTGATGACATAAGGGGGTCCATGCCTTTGCCCTCACATTCATTGGTCCAAATATATCAGAAGAATAAGTTGGAATGGAATAGATGCCCTTATGACTTTCCCAAATGGTTTCCTTGTTGCCTTTCCAGCAAAGACAGTGCTCACAAGTAGGGCAAAGTGACTCTAGCGAGTGGGCCTAAAAGACCTTCTCTAGCCAATCTAGTCATCCTGTCTTGGCCTATGTGGGCCTAATCTAGCATGCCACTCATAGAATCATTATCACAAAAAGATGCAATATTAGAAACAGAGCCATTGACATTTTTATTAAGACTAGAATCATCCACATCCAAAACTAAAAAGCCATCTGAAAGATAACCAAAACCATAAAAAATTGTTTCCCAAAATATAATGGCTAACACTATTATCCTCAAAACAAAGCTAAAACAAGGCTCATCATGTTTAAATAACTGAAACTAAGTTTCGCCGAATATCGGAGCATAAAGAACATCATGAAGATGCAAGTGCGCCTCGTCGCATTTCCAGCTTGAATGTGCCAATGCCAAGCACCTCCACATTGGACTCGTTCCCATGTAAACTTTTCTGCTCCCAGCAGGTACTCGGCGATACTCAACAAACCCTACTCTGTCCCTCGCGATGTGGTCTGTTCTCCGGAGTCAACAACCAAAAATGAGGGAATGAGCAATTAATGCTTGACTAGAACAAAGCATTGAATGCGAGAAATTAAGTAAGGGAGTACCTTTCTTCTGCTCAGGCAATCCCGAGCGATAGTGTCCTTCTTTGTTACAGTTAAAACATGTCAATTTAGCCTTTGCCTCTCTTCACCTCTCTTGCCCCTACGCTTGAAATTTCTAGCGCCATGGGCTTAGGCGCAGCTGCTGCCTTGCTTCTTAGGGGCAACCTTTTGTTTTTCCGCATTTGAACTGAGAAGTCCTACGTGAGCTTGACTCAACACCATAGTAGAACCATCAGACTTAGCCGCCTCAAGGCGCTCAGCCTCTAGCTCCAAATGACGCGATATGTCTTCGAATGTTTTCACACTCTCATTATGCATCATGTTCTGCTTCATTTGCTCCCAAGAATTTGGCAGAGAGCGTATCACAGCCTGTACTTGCTGCTCTTGAGTCAAATTGTGCCAGCAGCCGCAAGCTCACGTATCATGGCTTACATGACTCTCAATGCTGTTTCATCGAGTGATGCGCCCTTTTCTGACATGAGTCAAACTTCATAGTCAGCCCACGTAGCTTGCAAAGAGGTAATACCAAACTTTTGCTGAGAGCTTCCATATCCAAATGAGTCGGGCAAATGCTCAAACTCACAAAATCAAGTCGTTGTGCATGCTGCTCAACATAGTAAATGCGCGCGCCCGAATCTTTTTTACGCCAAGTCTGGAAAGGCTTCAAGATCACGACGATGTTGAGCTGTATTGCCGCTGCTCTGGCTTAACCATCACTATTGTTCAACGTGGTGGTCAACACCTCTTGCTCATTGAGGAGCTATTGGATCTGTACGGCGCCATATATCATAATTTGGTCGCCAATCCAATTTCTCTCCCTTAGTTAAGTCTGCCACCACTGTCTTAGCAGCCATTTTACATTCAGAGTAAATAAATGTGCAGGGGATATTAATGATAGCAACACAAAACAAAATATTTTGCAGCAAAAAAAAAATCTAAATTAAATAATGATAATTTTACACATGTCTCAAGATCGAAAATTTGCTATGCTCGTAATCATCTCTTGCGCCTCTAGTGATAATTTATCAAAATTTAATTTAATTCCAATGCGCCAAAACAATCAAACATTCTCCCACTACTTATGGCATATACAAAGTATGATAAATTCCATACAATAGCATCTCAATATAAATTTACAAACAACTCATGCTATAATTTATTTAATAATGGAATTTAAATAAATAAATAAATAAATAATCATGCTTCTTTAATTGCAACATATTAACAACCAAAAAATATGCTGTTTCAATATTCAGATTATGCCATAATTAAAGTGTACAACATTTTGAAATTTTCTGGAATTTTCTGAAATTTTCGTGTAATTTTTTGTAATTTTAAATAACTAATAAACACACATAAATTAGAAATAAAAAATCCCAGAAAACTGATAAACAGAAACAATATTCAGATTATGCCATAATTAAAATGTACATCATTCTGAAATATTCTGGAAATATTTCTGAATATTCTGGAATTTTAAATAACTAATAAATATACAATAAAATTAGAAATAAAAAATCCAAAACTGATAAATGAGACATTATTACCAGTAAATAGTAAAACCTTTTCAAAAGTTGTACAATAAAAATTTCAACCTAGAAAATTATTTATGCAATACCAGAAGCATTTTAAAGGCATAAAAACATGAATTATTAACACATGAAAAAATATTTTATATTAAAATTTTACCGACTTGAAAACCCAGTCTTGGTAGCTGTAACCTTCCCAGAACCAAAATCCTCAAACCACCATTTATAAACCAACGATTTTTCCAAAAAAAAAAATTCAATAATTTTTACAAACCACGTTTTTTTCAATTAATTTTTTTTCAAATATTTTTTTTAATTAATTTTTTTCAATTATAATATGTGTGATCCCATTGTCATAAATAATAAATATAAATATAAATATTTTAGCCTTGAACAACAATATTTTTTAGTTTATGTTTTAAGATTTTTTAAAACATTTTGTTCCAATTAAATTTTTTTTTTTTATAAATCCTAAACCCTAAAATAAAAAAATAAATAAATTTTAAGAATTAAACTTTAAACCCTAAAATAAAAAAAATAAATTTTATCCCTAAATAGTAAAATAAAAAAAAATTAAGAATTAAAATAAAAAGTAATCATTTTATATAGTTGATTATTATTTATTATTATAAATTATTATTATATATATTTAACATTAGTTTCAATTTTATGAAATAAAATTTATATATATATTAAAGTATAAATATATATTAAAATATATATATATATATATATATTGAGTGTGAGTGATGTTTGTGCGTGGGGTTGTCAGAGGGAGAGAGAGTGTTTGTGTGTGTTTGATGAATTGAAAGTTGAGCGTGGTTTTGTGTTGAAAACATGTTTTCAAAACACGTTTCTACATTTTGGCTAAAACCGTGGTTTAGAATAGCGAGTTCAGAAGAAATTTTTTTTTAGATAAAAGCGTGGTTTAGAACAACGAGTTCAGAAGAAAAAAAAAATAATTAAAAGCGCCTTTTGTAACCGCGATTTCTTAATCAAAAGCGCGTTTTGTAACCACGATTTTAAAACTTCCCAAATTTCACACGAGACAAGCGCATATATGTTGAAATCGTGGTTGTAAACCATGATTTAGCCTATTTGGGGAAATCTTTCAAAACTCGGCTTAATTTGGGAATTGATTTAGTATTTTGGCTTATTTAGGGAAATGCTCCAGAATAATGGCAAGACTCTCCCATAGATCGCTTACTTTCACTCTCAAGGTAGATAATGGAGAAGAGAAATTAGTTATTTCCCAAAAATTGTCTCTCCAAAATCCATTCTCTTGTAAAGTTATGAGTGGGTGTTATTTATAGGCACCTCATAATGCAAGATGAAACCCATGTGCGAGGCACATGGAAAATATTCCCTCTAACTATCTTATCCGAGGAGATGACTTCTTTAAGGATAAGGAAAACCCCAAAGAGGAGATCAACCTCTTGGCGAACCTTTCTTCTTAGCCACACCTAACCAATGATCTCCAATCATTCCAAAGTGTCAGGGGTAATCCCAAAGGATGCCTTGCTGTGAAAGGGTCAGGGGTAGTTCAAGAGAACACTCTACCGTTAATATTGCCAAGTCTTAGGGATCCCTTTAGACCGTGCCACCTTGATTCGGGTATAGGCTAATTTAACCGAAAAGTGAATTTATTTCCACTTACCATCCTAAGGATCAGGTCCTTTGTTCAGACTCCGTCACACCCATAGTTATGGTGTGTCGATTCCAAAAAGTTCCGAGCCCACAAGTGTTCTGGGATTCATTAACAAAGCAACTTCTAGATTGCGTTCGAATCTGTTCAAAGCTAAGCGCTTCGAAATCTCTAGGTTCGTGGATCCGAATCCTTTCGAATCTGAGCTCAAATAGGTCTCTAGGATCGTGATTCCGAGCCCTTTTAAGACTAAGCAAATGCCTCGGAGAATGGATCTCCTTCGAGAGTTTCGTCTTTTTTTAAAGCAACAGTTAACCTCATCAAACATCCGTATGATCTAGGCCTTCTCAGATGAGCTTGTTAGACTTTATTTAGAGATATAATCTTGTTGGGCCTCTCCGGTCCAATTGGTTGGCTTTTTTCTATGTCCCTTCAATAAAATTCATTTGAAGTCACTTGGTGATAATTTCTCAGGGCCCATTAATTTTTGGGCTTTTTGATTAGGTAATGTCCCAAAATAATAGCAACAACACACCTCATGATATTCAAAGGAAAATGGAAACTTACGTAATATTAACCTTCTATTGATATCCTTTTACCGTACAAAAAATGACATATGCATGTATGCATTCATAAATTCTAAATCCTAAATCTATAGCATATGACATGTGTGAGTGAACAGGAACAAAAGAAAATACAAATAAGTTAATGCCTTAATGACTATATCTTTCCAAGTCGATGCTCAGGTACAACAAAATGAGTTGAACTCCATACATATAAAGCTCAAAGCTCGTACAACAAATATTTACACAAAAGAAACAAAAAGAAGCCCTTGGCTCCAAGGTCCTCCCAAGCTACGTCCTTGGTAGAGGCATACCATCAACACCTGAAAGTTGTTTGCCATATAAAGTGTGCTAAAGCCTAGTAGAAATATTTAAACACAATGAATGAAATTTAACAAAGTCATATGGTGAATGCATATGCATGCCATTTGTCAAAAATGTTACACATTCTCTTTTCATAAGCAATGCAATGCCATAGTTATATATATAAATCAATACTTTTTAAATCATAAAACAAGGCAGTAGATACAAAACACTAGGAATCTCTAGGTACATGTCTGCCAGTAAACTATACAAGTACTACCAAAGTCATATTACTGGTACTAACAGGAAGGATCAACACCTAACCACGCAAGTTTCTGGACTTTCACTAAGGACACACAGACCAACATAATAAACCACAACCACATCTCCTAACTAGATTCACTAAGGTATACACCCCTTTTCTCAAAGCGATACATTTTCAATGCTTAAGTATGAAACAATGCTCAATGTAAGATGTATGAGTGGCTGAATTCAATTAAGCTAATCCACATGTAATTTCTACAACAATCAAAATTATTCTCCACCGATAGCCCAAAATAGATATCTCTATACAACTGATAAATTTCTAACAACAATATATAAGTTCAAAAATCTTGAAATGAGAGTGATAATACATATCTAACTCCACTCTCATCATCAAAACTCAACATCTTTCCCTTTTTCTTTAATGGTCAATCACTAATGATTTCCAAGAAAATATCATTTTTCTTTTCAAAAACACATTTGAATGAGAAATTTCCAATATTTCAACGCAACTCAACCATAATTTTATTCCCACAACATTCTTCAAGAACCCATTTGAAAACTCCTCTTTTGCATTTCAAAAACCAAACCCTAAATCAAAACCCCAACTCCAAATCACAATACTCTACAAGGAAAACATAACGAAGCTAAGAATCATACAAAAAAGGTTAAAGAAATCCCTAACTTAAGACAAGAAGAGTTAACAACACAAGACACAAGATTTGATGAAGGCAAAACGCAAACTTTCTCTGATCAAAACGACCACCTCTACATGCTCTACACTTTTCTCTAAGGGACAATGGTGGAAAAATCAACGGATTAAGGTGTATGGGAGTATTTAAACAAGAACTAGAGAGAGAAAGTGAAGAAATTAGGTTTTGAAATTTTTAGAAAGAAAGAGAAAGAAAAAAGTGACAAAAAAGACCTTTCTCTGATCTAATATATACACAGACCGCTCAAGCAACCAAACCACAGCTCGATCGTTGGGCACAAGAAGTGACACTACTCAAGTGACGAAAACACCCGCTCTTAGAAGTTTTGCAAACTACAGAAGATCGCTCGAGCAGAGAAGATATTGCTCAAGTGAAGATCATCCTACCTGTAGTAGTTTCACAGACCTGCTAAAATTTTGAAAAAACTCAAAGACCGCTCAAGCAAACTTGAAGAAAACAGACATGAATTCTTTTAAAAAATGTACCAACCTGTTCACAACACAACCAACAACTCCAAACAACCAAACTCAATGACAACAAGACAAGAAGAAGTATAGACAACAATAAAGAGTATCAGATCCCAGATCCAAGAACATGAAAGGGTAGGGTCTAACCCAAGCCGTTATTGTAATGCCCCTAAACGCATCTCGAACCCTACCACTTCCATTATCTAAGAAGGTTGTCAAGAGAGAGTTAAGTTTGCCCCGACCACGTAGATCATATAATGGCTACAATGATCCGCCGGTTCTATCTCTCAAAAAAGATAAGCAATCACCACTCGACGTACGCACAGTAACTCTTCTACGGTAGCAGTCTATGATGGCATAGTAGGAGCACAACCAATCATGCTGAGAATGACATCAAAACCAGACATATCTAACAACACAAAGCTGAATAGAAGTCGACAACCGGCAACCTTAATCACACACCTGCAACATTCCCAATTCAAAATAGTCTTACCCTCAACGGGTGACTCTACCATAAATGAAGACTCTAGTTGCTCACTTTCTAACCCCAATAAGGATGCAAATACAAATGCTATGAATGAGTGAGATACCCCGATTTCTATCAATACACTAGCCCAAGTATTAAAAATAAGATAAGCACCTCTCACAACGGATGGTCCTAAACCTCTGATGCAGTGACAACATACACCCTTCCCTGTAACCTCTGATCTCCTAGATCGTCTCTCGAAACATAGGTCTGCTGTAGGGATTGTGTAGATGTAGCCCTGTGTACTGTCTTGGGTGCCTGACCCCAACAAGGCTAATTGATAAAGATTGTCTCTACCCCTGACTCGTCTGAAAACCTCTTGATTGACGAGGCCCCGACACACTGGCTTACTCTGCTCTTTGTGGACAAAACTTCTTCAAATGTCCTAGTTGACCATAGTAGTAACATAATAGAGCCTGACCTCTATTCTGAGACTGGCCCTAAAAACGAGCAGACTAAGACTGTGACCCACTCTTTTGTCCACACTCTAAAGCTTTGTGACCCAACTAGCCACATCGGTAACATGCACCACGGATTTGACCCTTGTTCTTTGAACTTTCACCCATTACAGAACTAGAAAACTTGGTCTGCTGTGGTAGTGACTAAAATGATGATGATGAACCCCTAGACTTCTTAGAGGATCCTGAATCACCCTGGGATTCTGAGTATCCTGTCCTCTTCATCTTCTGCCTTGTCTCCTCTACCTTTACCATGATTTCTACATGTGCCACGACCTCTACTAACCAATCATAATCGCAGATCATATTACCCACCACTTTCATCAAGATTTTTGGTCTCAATTGTTTTTTAAATTCTAAGCATCGATGCTCTTCCGTTGTCACTAGCTCAGGTGCAAAGCGAGAAAGACTAGTAAATGTGGCTTCAAATTTGGCTACAAGGGTATCGAGCTGCAATAGCTTTTCAAACTGCCTCCTCAACCGTTCCCTAGCAGTAAGAGAAAGGAACTTTTTTTGGAAGGCGCATGCGAATGCCTCCCAAGTGTGCCCAACACGGTTCTTGGCATATTTCCACCATTGTCCGGTCTCTTCTTTTAATTAATAGGTTGCTAATCCCACCCGTAACTCACCCTCACGAATGTCCAAAATTTCAAAAGATTTGACGGTTTGCTCTAACCACTCATCCACTTTCATAAGGTCAGGCCTGCCACTGAACTCGGCGAGGTTTGAACGAAAGAATTCATTTTTTAGGAAAGAAGTTCTAGTCTTCCCTTCGACAATCCTAGCTACTTATTTGGCTTTCAGTATATCCATGGACTCTTTAAGAGCCCTTGCCATTTCCTAGGCCAAAGCCCCCATTACATCTTGGGCCAATAGACAGGCCACATTGTTTTGACCCACTTTTTCTTCTTGTGAAGGGATCTCTAGTTAGGCCGGAATATTCCGACCTTCCCGGTGAGGTCTGCTACAGCCTCTAATGCGCCCAGACATTCTATAAGAAATAGAGGTAAAAATCAAATTCAAGACTCATTTTCCATACTTAGATGCTCCGTTGGAGATCTCATACGCCACATACGGTTTGTACTAATGCCTATACATGTATCTATTTCCACAGAGGGCAAACCACTTAAACACATAGTCACATAGAGCACATATGAACCACCCTCCTAAGATATCAACATGTCCTGCAGTGCTCAAGGACTTCAAAGTGGAAAAAGCATTGATCAGGTGCTTTTCCAAAAGGACTTCAATGAGTATAGTGGGTCCAAGTTGTATCCTAGAAGTTTGATCCCATACCCACATAGTTATGTAAACACATATAACATACAAGACAACCTAACGTCCCTTCCTACCATGATAAACCCATTATGGCAAAGCCATGTCTCACGAGCTCAAGGTACTCAAACCTAGTTAGTTCTAATACCAATTTGTAATACTCCCAAAAGATATAATATAAATACATCAATTAAAACACAGTTAACTCCAAAAGATCCTCTTCTTCATTGAACTACGATTTTTACTTTACAGTTCCATGTTCAATATATTAATTACACTTCCATATATAGCAAAGTTCAATCAGCTAAATGTAACAACCACCTCTGTAATTAATTAAGTTAATCATGTGATTTGCAATGATTATGTGGTTGTGTGTTATTTATGTGCCATGTGTTATTTTCCATGTGTTAATTGCCATGCGATACTGTGAACATATATACAGAGAATGGGAATTGAACCTGTCTGAATCATTAAACCATAAGATTAAAATTAAATATTTGGAATAAGAAATTAGAGCCTGATTCACAAAAATATGGATAAATTTAGCCTGTTTTGAAGTAGGATGAGATGAGAAAGAAATTTATTGACTTTGATTCATTAATCTAAACTTGGGAATTATTGAGTTTATTAATATCTAAGCCCTTCTTTAGCTCAAGTTAACAAATGAGAAGGGGAAATTATAGAGATATATATTTTGTAGAGATAGTTCTAAAGAGGAAGAGAGAGCTTAGGAAAGAAGAAAAAGAAAATGATCAAGGAAGATTAGGGTCAACCTCTAACAATTCCACTAACAAAGGTAAGAAATCTTCTCTAAATTCATGAGATTGAGTTAATTTACTCATGAGATTATAGAATCTAAGTTGAATTAAGGAGTTGGGTGGTGTAAGTTGAAATTAAAAACCCTAAAGAGAGGAATTGTAAGAAATTGCTTAAGATCTTGTCATACATAACATTATTCTTGTTCAATCACTTGTTTCTTGCATGATTCTTGAAGATGGAGGAAGAAACTCCATGGATTTTGAGTTTAGACTTTCCCATTTGCATTGTTCTTGACTTCCTCCTTAAATTCAAGCTTTTGATTTTGTAAATGACAAAATGGATTTTTGTTTTAAGTTATGATTTTGTTAGAAGTTGGAAATATGAAATTAAAGGTGTTTTGAAGGGTTTTGGGCCTTGATTTGTATGGAAATGGAGTTGGTTCTTGGAAAGGTTGGATTTCAAAACATAGAAGAATTTTTGAACTGCACTGCACTCTGACTGCATGAGCTACCAACCTTGCCCTGTTTTCTTCTTGTTTTTGTGACTTCTGGGAGTCTGATTGCCTAGTTTTCAAGTGTTTTTCATGTGCATATGCATCTCATGAACACGATGGAAATTAATGAATGAAAAGGAAAGAAATTAAAGAATGAATAGTTATAACCGAACCAGTAAGTACTAAATGAACTGAATATGCTTAAAATTGACTGAACGAATTGAATGTAATTTGAGATGTTGTGCTTAAACGGGTTGTGTAGGTTGCTTGCATGAGGAGTATCATTCAGCCAAGTACTATGAGTAATGTCTTTGTGAAGATATTTTCGTATATGAATTACTTGGAAAATGACTATGTTATCCGATAAGTTGTGAAACCTCTGTTTGTTATGAAATGTTAATACAATAAGTTTTTGAACAAGAACTTTGGAACCATTAAGTTATGATTGAAACTTTGAATTGTGTATGATATGATATGTTTTCGAAAATGAGATTTTGAATAGAATGAATAAGAGTCCCTTTTTGATTATCGAATGTGGCATCCATCAACACATGCTTGGATGTTCGGAATTCCTATTATGCTTATGTTGATCCGTTACGATCGTTATGTCTATGTCCATCCGTTGCGATTAGTATGTATAAGTCAATCAACTGCGATCGTTATGTATATGTCGATCCGTTGTGATTGTTATGCCTTTGTCCTCGGTCCATTGTGATCGTTTTGCTGATATTTTGTTCAGCACTATTGGGTCATTCCATGAAATGTAAGTAACTCTAAACGCTTTGACGAACCTTATGAACTCTAGATATTTATATCTAATAAATGTTTATTTCCACCGTGAACGTTCTGTGTAGTATTCCATCAAGTTTTGATAAGAGTATTGGGTACGACGAAATATGTTGAGTTATGAAAAGTTTGATGATCCATATTTGCTATTATCCGTTTTCGAAGTTGGTTTAAATTAAGTCAAGAACATTACATTGTTTTGATTTTATAAGTTATGAATCACATTCATTTAACCTCCTTACATTGAGATTATTCATTGGGAATGCTTGTCCCGCGTATTTAGCGCGCGGCTATTTCTTCCATCAACAGTTAGTCAATTTCCCGAACGAGGGATGGTGGTGCCACTGGATGTGCAACAAATCTGTTGTTGACATTGCTTGGCGCTGCCCTTGGTTTGATCTGCCTGCGATGAGCTACAGCATGTCCCGGCAGCCTGGCATTCAGTTGGTTGGCTTGACACATTGTGTCTTCTACTTTCCATTCCGATTCAGGCGCCAGTTCGGACAGGATCAGACTTGCCCAGAAGAGGGGATAGAGTACCCAGCTTCATTTCCGATCCGAGGCACATAATTAGCTCGGTATACCACTGCATGGAGGACTAAAGAACTTTTGGCCCCTGCTCCCACTTTCAGTTGTGCCCTTTCTGGCGAATGCATAGCTTGGTTTGAAGATGAGGCACAAACCAGGTCTATTTTGGCATCTGAAGCTTCCACAAGCTCTGGGAGGGGGCGCAAGAACACCTGACTCAACCATGCCTCAAGTTTATTGCTTTAATCTGTACTTTCAAGTTTTCTTTTTGAATGTAATGAAAAGCAAGTTCAATTTGTATTAAGAGTTGGAGAACTCTGTATTGAAATCAATGAAATTGAAAGTTATGAGTACTAAAAATTTTCCTTTTGGTCCAAAAATGGTCTAAGTTGTAAAAAAATTCATTTGAACAAAATCAACTTTTATTAAAACTTTTCAAAACCATTTTCGATATGGATCACAACTGGACACGCCTGAATCTATCCTTCAAATGTACAACCCCAAATCCAATAATTGGAAAGTTGTCCCTTGTCTGAATAACACTGCACTGCATTGGAGATCACAACCGAACTCTTGGATGTGGAATAGACAAAGATGACCAACATAATCACATGGACACACTTGATTTGGAAGTGTTTATGGCTAGACTTCATAATGAAGTTGCCCACGTATCCCGAAGATGGGAATCAAGCCTTACGTAGTTCAACTCGGGCTCACTCGGGTTTTAGCACTCTCTTTTTACGCTCTAACTTTTGCCAAGGCCGCCCTTTGTGGGTTTTCAACCTTGCGAGCTCAGTTTTTCTTATTTCAAATTTTGTGTGCTCTAACTTTTGCCTAGGTCGCCCTTTCAGGTTTTCGGCCTAGCGAGCCACTCAGGGGTAGTATTTCTTCAACTTATCCTTGTTGATTGACTGGGAGAATTCAAGGCCATTTAGGTTCATAAGAACGACGGCTCCACCCAACCAAATAGATTTGGTGATGTAAAGGCCAGTTCAATTAGGTTTGAACTTGCCCCTAGGGTCATGGATGGGAGCTCGGTTCTCTTTGAGCACCAAATCCCCTTCTTTTAGATTCCTGAACTTAACCTTCTTGTTAAAAGTCCTGGCAATTCTTCATTGATAACCTTGGACGTGATACAGTGCTTTCAGCCTTCTTTCGTCGAATAGCATAAGTTCCTCGAACCTACTTTGCTGCCAATCTGCTTCCGCTATATAGCACTCGGCCATTACTCGCAGCGACGGAACCTCAACTTCGATCGGCAGAACAGCCTCCATCCTATAAACCAAGGAATATGGAGTTGCCCCAGTAGAAGTTCGAACTGATGTCCGGTAGCCCCAAAGAGCAAATGGCAGCTTATCTGGCTAGTCCATGTAGGTTTCCATCATCTTTTTTAGATTATGCTTGATATTCTTGTTGGCGGCCTCAACAGCTCCGTTGGTTTACGGTTGATATGTGAATGACTTATGAAAAGCCACATTGTATTTCTCTAACAAGTCGATCACTTCCTTCTTGAAGTGGGAACCATTGTCCGAAATAATCTTATTCGGGACCTCATAGCGACAGATAATGTTGTTCCTGATGAACTTAGCCATGTATGACGCTTTCAACACTACGTAGGATTGGGCCTTGACCCACTTTGTAAAGTAGTCTATCGCCACCAGGATATACTCATGCTCGTTTGACCCCTTCGGAGTAACTGCCCCAATAACATCAATTTCTCAGACTAAAAATGGCTACGGCGAAGTCATGTTGTACAGCTTCGACGGCAGAATGTTCATGTAGTTTGCATGGATCTGGCATTTGCGGCATCCCTGAACAAAACCAATACAATCCTTCTCCATGGTTGACCAGTAGTAACCCTGTTTGAGAATTTTTCGAGCTAGCATCACTCCGCTCATGTGCGCTCCACACTCTCCTCCGTGGATGGCCTCCATTAGGCGCTTTGACTCTTCAGCATCAACGTACAGTTTATGCATACCCAGACGACCCTATTTATACAATTTACCCCCGCAAATGATAAACTGAGCAGCCATTCACCGTATCACCCTTTTATCTTTGGCATTTGCCCCTGGTGGATAAGCCTCATTTTCCAAGAAGTTCAAGATGTCATGATACCAGGGGTTCTGATCTTGTACTTCGTCTATGGCGGCAATCAGCTCATAGGCCGACACATACCTCTGTTCAATGATGTCTGGACGAATCCGGACTCCCAAAAGGATGTCTATCATGGAAGATAGAGTTGATAAAAGCATCAGCAAACCTGTTGCTTTCTCTTAACAGATGCGTGAAGATTAACTTCTCAAACCTAGGGATCAGAACATCCAGAGTTTGGTGACAGATTTTCATCATTTTTCGAGCTATAGAATAGCCTCATCCGGGAACAGATACTCTACTGCTTCACCTCCCTCTACTAGGTGATCGGCTAGGAACTCCGCTACCGCTCTCCCATTTACAGACTTGCGAGTCATGTACTTCAGATCAAATTCGGAGAGAAGAAGCAATCAACGGGCTAGCCTACCCGTAAGTGCTGGTTTCTCGAAGAGATATTTGATGGGATCTAATCTCGAAACCAGTATTACGGAGTGAGCTAACAGGTAGTGCCTCAACTTCCTAGTAACCCATATCAAGGCCAAACAAGCATTTTCAAGCGGAGTGTAACGGGTCTCATATTCTAGCATCTTCTTACTCAGGTAATAGATAGCCTTCTCCACTTTATCCTCAGATTCCTGCGCAAGCATGCATCCCATTGTCATGTCGGTTACTGACAGATACAAAATCAACGGCTTCCCCGGTTCTGGCAGTGACAACACGGGCGGGTTCTGTAGATACTGCTTGATCTGCTCGAAAGCAACTTGGCATCGGTCATCCCATTGGGACTTCTTTCCTTTCTTTAGGAGACCAAACAGCGGTTCACAAGTCAAGGTTAATTTTGCAATAAATCGTCTTATGAATTGCACTTTACCCAGAAAGCCCCACCTCATTTTCAGTCCTTGGTGGTGGCATTTCTAGGATGACCTTGATTTTGGAAGGATTGACTTCGATGCCCCTTTGTGTAATCAAGAACCCCAGCATTTTCCCTACTATAACACCAAAAATACATTTATGAGGATTCAGTCTCAACCGATACTCTCTGATCCGTTGGAAAATTTTCTTCAAGGCAGTGTAGTGGCCTTCCCTTTCCTTGAACTTGACAATCATGTCGTCCACATACACCTCAACCTCCTTGTGGATCATATCGTGCAAGATAGTAGTTGCAGTCTGTTGATAAGTAGCCCCAGCATTCTTCAAACCGAACGACATCACCCTATAGCAGTAGGTTCCCCACGAGGTGGTGAAGGAAGTCTTCTCCCTGTCCTCAGGTGCCATCAGAATCTGATTGTACCCGGAAAACCCATCCATGAAGGAAAGTGGCGCATGCCCGGCTGTGAAGTCCACCAATTCGTCGATATGCGACAGAGGAAAGTCGTCCTTCAGACTAGCTTTGTTCAGATCTCTGAAGTCAACACATACCCGGATTCTGCCATCTTTCTTCGGTACTGGAACTATGTTGGCCAACCAAGTAGGATACTCAGAGACTAACAGGAACCATGCATCAATCTTCTTGGTGACCTCTTCCTTGATTTTCAGAGCCCAATCCGGGCGGATTCTCCGAAGATTTTGCTTGATGGGTCGGGCCTCAGGGTCAAGAGGGATCCGGTGCTATACAATCTCAGAATCGATTCCAGGCATGTCTTTGTAGGACCACGCGAAAACATCTTTGAAATCTTTTAATAAAGCGACTAAGCGCTCGCGTTCCTCCGAAGACAACGTGGACCGGATCTAGACCAGACGCGGATCCTTCTCAGTACCAACATTAATTGAGGTGATTTCATCAATCAAAGGTTTTACAAACCTCTCGTGCTCTCGATCAATCAAATGTTTCAAAACTAGACGAATTTCTTCCTCGTCGTTTTCATCAAAGTTTTGAAAGTCCTGATTAATGCAATAAACGAGCGGCACAAAAAAGTACTCAAAAGCAGCAGCGGTACTATTCTCATTAACGACTTCCAGTTCGTCTGATTCTTCGGTTACAACCGACTCAAACAAAAATGAAAAAGATGACCTGGACAAAACAATGGCATTCGGGTTATCAACCCTAGGAATATCAGACTCTGACTCAGAAGAACTAGAATCTAATTCCGATTCCACAAACTCTGTGGAATCAGATTATGGTTCGCTACCTGACCTAGAACTGCTTGACAAAAAGCCTTCCTTGTATTGCCAAACAAGCGAGGGTGCGATAGATGCATCCAGAATGTCGAAAGAAGGGCCCACAGCCATTTGATCTCCAATCATGGAAATAGAGAAGTCATCCCCCAAGCACTCCGGTGTGATTTGAGGATTTGAGAGGAGACAAGCTAGTGCTGCTCCTATCTCGAGTTCTGTGCCGCTGGACTCATCCTCTTTGCACTGTTCAGCCTCAACTGGTGGGTCAGTTTGCTCTTATGCAACTTCATCCCCTTGCAATTGTAGGTCGAAAAAGATCTCGAAGCTAGGCAAATGCCGCTTCTCTGAATTCAGCCATGGCTTCGGAAAGCCGCAAAATGGGAAATCTTTCCTCTCCTAGACAAAGCGGCCGTTCAGGGTTCCTTGAAGAGGTCTGTGCACCAGCTCGTAATGCTTCCCGGCTTGTTGGCCTTGGCTCTTCCGGCCATTTCCTTCTTCTTCCTTGCCCAATCCTCTTTGGTAGGCATATAACCTAAAGCAAAGGTATAAGGGTTGTGTGGCACTTCAGCCAATGCAGCGACACCCTTCCGGCCACTCCTTCCCAATTCCATTCCGGGCATGTGTTGAAGCTTGTTCATGAGGTAGAAAGATTGCGCACTGACATACAGTCCCTCATCAACAGCTAACATATCCTGCACTACCCGAGCCTCAGCCAAGGTGAATCCCGACAAAAAGACATCTTCCTCACCGTGTTCAATTTCCAAGACTGGTGTAGAAACCTCCAGTGGCGGATGTATGGAAGAGTTCTCAAAAACAATTGCTACCCCCTTCCCATGGGGGTACTTCAACATCTGCTGTAAAGTGGAAGAGACAGCTCTCACTTAGTGTAGCCACAGCTGTCCAAGGAGTAAGTTAAAAATGGCTGGAACATCCAAGACATGGAACTCAATGTCCTATTGCGCCGGGCCAACCTGAGTTCTGATCCGTACTGTCCCCATCATTTCCCGACTTGTGTTGTCATAAGCCCGAATCACCTGGGCTGTTGGTGCGAAATTTGTCGGCTTCAAACTGATAGCATAGGCTGTACGCGACAGACACACATTAATTGCAGATCCCGTATCAACCAAGACAACTGGTATCCATTTCTCCTTACACTCCATAGAGATGTATAACGGCTTGTTGTGCTCAGAGCCCTCAGGCGGTAATTCTTTATCTATGAATGTCAAGATCGGTGAAGCGCCACCTAGGAACACCAGTCCCACTAACTGCTCGGGGGTTGTATCAATAGAAAGCTTAGCCTTGTCCATTGCTGATAGGACGGCTTGTCTATGAACCCATGAGGCCATGAGCAGTCCCCAAATGGAGATGTCTGCTTGAATTTTCTTCAGCTGCTTCAGTACAACTTCCTCCTCTAACAGTTTATCTTTCTGTTTCTCTACTTCCTTGTCTTTCCCTGATGCCTCTGGCTGGTCTAGGTGTGAGGGCTTAAAGTACCGCCCACTCCGAGTCATGTGGTCTATTTCTTCGATATACCAAGTATCGTCTGGTTGATTCTGTCCCAATCTTCGTCGTTATGGGCAAGACGCAAATCATCGTATTTCCACCACATTCCTTCGGCAACTGACAAACAACTGTCCGGTTCCGCCGTAATTGTTCCCGTATTCACAACACATTCTGTCCCCGCAGGATCCTTGGCTTTTCTATCCCTCTGATCATTCTCAATTCTCTCTTGTTCGAACCACTTTAGCGCGGCCTCCTGTTCTGTGTTAGCAATACACAAACTGCCCAATTCCCAAGCAAAATTCTCAATGCCGGTGCTCTCCGGCAACTTCCCCTTGTTGTCGACTGTTCCGGCCGTTGCAGACGTTCCTGTTTCGGTTGAGACCCCTCATCAACATCTGGCTCGTCACTAAGCCACCCTGTATTATCCGTTGCTCTGTTCGCATCAAACCAACCAACCTGTACATCTCTCAGGTCCTATTCATCAAAGAACTACAGGTTACTGATATCC
The DNA here is from genome assembly GCF_004153795.1 of Camellia sinensis. Classification (NCBI taxonomy): domain Eukaryota; kingdom Viridiplantae; phylum Streptophyta; class Magnoliopsida; order Ericales; family Theaceae; genus Camellia; species Camellia sinensis. Next base: position 1,061,181 of record NW_021025475.1, read on the forward strand.
TCCTCAAGCTCGGCTAGATCATCCAGCCCCTGACTCGACCCGTCCTCCCGGACTACATTTACCTCCATACCCATTGGCAATTCCACCCTTGGCTTAGCCTGGCTCGTTGGTACAATGTAACAACAAGGGTTGTATGCTTCCTCAGTTAAGCTCTCGGAGCCCTCGGGCATACCTTCTTCTATCACAGCCATCACCATGGGTTCAGGTTGGGATATGGACGTGCTCATCATGCACAAGTTTGTGCTTTTTGGGATGAACAACGTCGGCTTAGGCAGATGGGAGGGAGTGATGTATATGTTGGGGTCATATGGGACGGCCATTGTTTAGATCAGGTTTACTTGCCTGGGTGGAGAAGGGGGTTGGTTATGTGGTGGGAGTAGTGACGTTTGGCTTCTCAAGAGGTGTTATCACTTTGTTGTCAATGAGATCCTGGATCTCATGACGGAGTCTAAAGCAGACGTCGGTGTCATGACCATGCTGTTGGTGGAAGGCGCAATACTTGGCCGGGTTGTGTGTAGGAGGGAGGGGATTTGGCAATGGGCGTGGTTCCAGGGGCTTCAGATGCCCTTTTCTAATCAAGACCCCCAAGGCTTTGGATAGAGACATATAAAGTGGAGTGAAAACCCTCTGGCCCCGGGGTGGGTACTTTGCAGGTTGTATGGTGGCTCCAGATGTGCTGGTAAAGGGTGTGGCTATTTTTGGTGTGGTGGTGACCATACCAACGTCAGAGGTTCTGCAGCTGCATTGCTACTCGTAGCTGCATTCGAACTGCGTGTAAACACCCTATTGGGCTGCTCTTTTTCATGGTCAATCAGACCCAGTTTCATAGCATCTTTTATCTATACCCCTATCTCATGCAGATCAGCAAAGGTAGGGAGAGGGGTAAGACAATCATCTTCTGCATTAGCTTCGGTTGCAGATTACGCACGACCATTCTTATCTGGTCCTTCTCGGCTGGCTTGGTGGTCATCATAGAGGCCTTGGCCCTCTACCTAGTGACGAAATCAGAAAAGCCCTCCTTCGGCTCTTATCGAGTGGCCTCAAGATCACGAGTTGTGACCTCGATTTGGGTGTTATAAGAATATTAGGCGACAAAGGCCTCGGCCTTCTCCTTCCAACTCCTTTTCACGGAATCCTCCAATTTAGCATACCAGATAGCCGCAATACCCGACAGGGTCCGACCAAAGAGGGATAGCTTCGACATTCTAGTCAAGCCCATCGGGCGTAAAATTTCTGAAAATAACCTCAAGTGAACCATAGGATCGCCCGAGTCATCGAAGCGGTTTATGTGAGGCATTTTAAATCTATCCGGCAATGTCACCGCTGAATTTGTGTAGCCGTCATTTATATCTGGGATCGAGTTGACTCCTTGAGCTCGTTTGAACAGCTTCTCAAGCTTGCTTACTTTCACAGCAGTAGGATTGACCTCAACCTCGAACGGTGGGACTGGCCCTGCTGGAACGTCCATATTCTCCTGGACAGTAGCTGTATCCCGGGTATTGGAACCCTAGGTGAGGGTGGGTGTGAAGCAGAAGTCGCTGCTTGTTGTGGTTGCTGCTATTGTTGAAGCTTAGCAATTAGTTCAGCCTGCTGGGCTACAACCTCTGTTTGGTGAGCGGTAACTTCTGCTTGGCGAGCAGCATCCCGCTACATAGCCTCGATAGTCTGCTGAAATTGACGCATCATTTCTTCCATACTGTCTGAGGGGTGTTGATCTGTCTGAACAGGTGTATACTCTCTTTCTAAGGTAGAAGTAGGAAACTGAGCCCTACTACGCACAGGTGAAGCAAATAATAACCGCTGAACTGGCGACTGTTGTACCGGTGATCTATGCTTGACTGTCCTTCGTCTCATAACCGGGGGTAATGAAGCAAACATTGGTTGTCCTCCAATAAGATCCTCAGATCGATAAAGCCTTCTATCTCTGCTCCAAAGTGCTCGAGGGGAAACTGCCTCGTCAGAAGCAATTGTGAAATAACTACCTTGCAAAAAGAAAAATAAAGCAAAAAGGAACAATAATTAGCAAACGGACAACACCTCGGCTTAGATAAAGACAACACACGGTGGAAATCATAAGCTGGACAAGCTGTACTCAAACACTGATTCTGCCCCCAAATATTCTGCCTGAAAACTGATACCCCAAAACTGATACCCAGACTTGCAACTGATACATGCATACCTGCAGAGACACACTCTAACAGCACATAGCAAGCAAGTGAGAGCAAAAACACCCCTATGGTGGGGTAGGGTTTCCCTGTCCTAATTTTGTCAGGAACTAGGGGTTCACTACGCACGCATGAGGTTTCAAACAATCCTGCATTCGGGTGAGCAACCGGTCCTATTTTGGAACAGTCTCTAAGGCTTCTGATATGCAACTAGGTCAAATGGTCAAAAAGGGTGCCTCAGCAAGACCACCTAATATACCTCTCACACCTAACACCGAGAAATGAAAGGAGGATCTAATGGTACATCGGTGATCCAGATCCAAGGTTTGTGTTCCCATCGTGGCAGAGTCAGCAATCGGTCAGCCTTATGGTAAGCTTTGCCAAGCGAGCCTCTGACAAACCGTTCAGGAATAGCAGATGGCAAACACTGTGACTTAGGCACACCTATGCAAATGCAATACAAAGAAACACATAAGTGCAGATAAAACAACATATTATGAGTTCGAGTCAAGTTCTCTAAATCCCGAGCAGAATCGTCAGAAACTGTAGACTCGGCTTTCTTCGCGTGCCCCCTTTCAGAGAGGAGCAAATTGGTCCTACAGTTCGGACTCCTGTCACGGTTCTGAATCTAATCTCACAAAGTGCAATGTGAGACTGATAAACACCAAAGAGTCTAATCCGGCAAATCATTTTGGAAAATCAGATTTTAAATCGAATAATGCCAAAACTGGACTGCTTTGCCAGATTACAGAGTCGCCACCTAAATATTTTATTTTTAGAAAATTTAGGAAACCCTGACTCGTGCCAAAGGCCACGTGTCCGTCATCACCAAAGTTGCCTCGGCTCGGGAACTTGGGTACGAGAGGGGAAGGTCCTAAAATGAGCACTCCCGCTTGCCCGATCAAAGGATCGGCCTCTACTAAGCATGATATGTTGTTTTATAAACAAGTGCTCTTATTTTGATTATTAACTAACTTTACTATGTGACGCACACACAAGTATAGACTAATATCGTAAGAATTGCAACATTTCGACTCATGTTTGTTTTCGAAAATGGTTTGAATGTGCCACCCTCAAGTGGGCTTAAACATGATGTTTTGCCACTTACAAAGTGCGCTAAAAACTCACAATCATCGAATTGTTCCAATTCAAGTAATAAAGCCTTCATCCACAGGCATTCATGCATTTAATCACTTCAGCAAATAGTCTCATGGCAAGCATGCTATCATGGCAACACTTACACTCATGCAAGTATGCTAAAGCGTAAAACTTACAGTGTACTCCGAGCCAAAACAAAAGCTAGTTAGAAATCATGCATGATCCTAACTATACAAAATGCCTAATGCAACACATGAAATAATGAAATTAATAGGCTCGGCTATCTAAGATGGCATATGAATGCAACAATTTGATAACATGCTTTGAAACACGTATTCAAATAAGTGTATTGAAATACAATGCAGTTTGAATGATGCGCCGAGCCCGGTGCATGCAATACAAATGAATGATGCAAACATGCAAGCATAATGTATGCTAATAAAAAATGACCCTAATCTAACCACCGAAAGTAGTTAAATAAAAGGGAGAAAGACGTGGGTTTGGAAGACACGCACACGCACAGGCACACGCACACGCACACCCACACGCACACGCACGCTTATTACAACATTGCGCCCTCTCGAAGGAGGGTCCGAATGAATAAGCTAAGCTAATCTAACTAATCTAATAAAACTAATTATTATACAACAAAATAAAGAAATAGCTAAGCTAAGCTACGCTACTTAATTATTACAACACTTAACTAATTAGCACACTAATTAATTAAATTACAAAACCAATGTACATTAAACACATAAAGCATTAAACTACACCGTCACAGCTCTGCTTTAGAACATTGAAGATGCATGCACTCGGCTTTCGCCTTGAAAAGCCTTCCGGTTTGCCCTTGTGAGACTCTATTTGCAGGGTTACTCCAAGAACTTTCTACTCCACCTTACTAATTCAATGCTGGGGAATGCGCCAGTGGCTTGCCGGCCATGAGTGCTTGCTGCCGGCCATCTGCCGGCCAAAAGTGAGCCATGCCGGCCAAGGATGAAGCCACTGTCGGCCATCAGTGAGCCACTACCGGGCACTAGTGTGCTGAGTCACCAAACTGTAACAGAGTACAAACAGAGGAAAATAGAGGGTTTTCCAAGAACATGTAGGTATTGTGCCCCTCCTTATCATCTCAAAACATCAAAGGAGAGGCACTCTTGGATCCAAAACCACCAATCAAGCATGTTCAATGCATGATGGCCAAAGATCCAAGTTGCACATTTTCAATAAATGCAGAAAAACAAGACTCTAAGGACCACCACCCTATCATACATGATCAAGGGTGATGGAGACAAAGGAGATTGGCTTATTTCATCACTTTGAGTATGAAATGGACCAATGTACCTTGTGTTCAATATAACGTCCGATTGAACACATGCAATGCAAACACAACATGCTTATCTTGGTCATGTTTTACTTGTCCAATTTTATTTACTCATTTAAACATTACCAAGTCATTCTTTAACCGGTTAAGTCCAAGATGAGTGTCCTCTAATGAGAGAGGGCTCAACCAAAGGATGGTTTAAGACATGAGAGAGATCATGCCTTTGGCTTGGAGGAACCCTCAAAAGAGAGTTAAAGCCATTGAGCACAAACTCTATCTCAAGCTTAAACACAACCTTAAGGTCAACCAACCCTCAAAACAAATGGAAAATGAAGAAATGAGGGAGGTTGCAGACTTTTTAAGTGCTGAAATGGCATGACAAATAATGCTAAAACATGCAAGCAACACATGCACAACATGTTAAAAGCCAAAATCAACAAAGCTAGTGAAGAGCACTACAATAGAGGCATACCATATCAAACTTAAATGACCAAACCAGCTCTAGACAGAGCTTAAACATGCCAAAACAGTGGCTAAAACATGTTGAGACAGAAGCATTAATGGCAAGAAAAACATGCTCATGTGTTGGCTTATAAACAAGACATAAAGCACAACTCTCAAAAGCAATGAAGGAGTGGAATATGTGAGAGTGTGACAGAGATATATGCACTAAAAACACATGTTAAATGATGCTATAGCATGCAATCAACTCAAGCAAAGCATGTTAAAGGCGTTAAAACATAAAGCTAGTAAAGGTCTTTGCATTACAACCATGCAAGATGAAGCTCATATGACCAAGACAGCTCAAAAATAGAGCTAAAGCATGCTAAATTAGTAGCAAAAACATGCTGAGATCAAGTCTCAAAATGGTAGAAAAACATGTTCACATGTTAAGATAACTACACATGCAAATAAGACACAAGGAGGGGAGGCCACCCCCTCCTATTTTGGACCTCAAAACCAAGTTTTTGCCACTAAAATTCCCCAGGAATTCAGTGGTTAAAAGGCCAAAAAAAGGTTGTTTTGAAAGCTTTGAAACATGGCACAACACTTAGCAAACAAGCTACAAAAGAGGGTGGACCACCCCTAACTCCAAAACAAACTTCAAACCACTATTTTAACCATAAAAACAGAGTTTTTTAGAAGTTAAAACCATCCTAAAACTAGCATGCAAAGGTGGTCAAACAAGCAACTAAAACAAAGCTTTAGAGAGGTAAGCTTAATACCCTTGAAGCACAACAACAAACAACACAATTTATGAGCTCGAACCACTCTTAGAAGCTCAAACAAGGCCTTAAAGAAACCTTAGCTCCAAGGTGAAGGTGTTTGGTCTAGGGTTTCTTTGCAAAAATGTAGAGAATTTCCACTTTCAAGCACAAAATGAAGAGAGAGAGAGAGAATTCTAGAGAGAGAGAGGAAAATTTTGCTCACAAAATTTTGTAACCCCTCACATGCAAGAGGATGGCTTTTATATATAGAGGATACAAGAAGCCTTCGAAGAAATCCAGCCATCCACGTGCAAGCAGATGGCTCAATATGTGCAAACAGCTGTCAAAATTATCTACAAAATATCTACTAATGCACTGGTGCCCGGCCGGCCATCAGTGATGGCTGGCAGGGGCTCATTGATGGCCGGTAGGGCTCATCAATGGCCAGCAGGCCAAAGTCCATGGCCGATAGTGCCCAATCTTGGCCGGCAGTGCATCAAGAAAAACATGCTGAAAGAACCAACACATGGTCCAAAAATGAGACAGAATTGATGCAGGGTTTGGAAAGCTCAAACCTTTGGCGTTTCACTGCGGAATTCGAGCGCTTGATGAGCAATCACACTTGTCACCAGATGTACTTGCAAGAACATCCAAGTCTTGAGGACGGTCAAAAATGGGGTGTCTATAGTTCCTGTCGTGTGTTTTCAACTGCCGTGAACCATAGGTTACCACTTTCCCTTTCTACATTAATACACAACCCAAACCTTCCCAAAACGCATCATAATAAACCAAATAACCCAAACCCCTCTTCGAAATTATCAAAATTGTAGCAGTGGTGAGTCTAACCTTGAGCTCTTTGAACAACTTTTCCCAAGCCTCACTCCACACAAATCTAACCCCTTTTCTTGTCAATCTAGTCAATGGTGAGGCCAATCTAGAGAAATCTTTTACAAAACATCAGTAATAACCGGTTAAGCCCAAAAAACTCCGAATCTCAAAGGCATTCTTAGGTTATTTCCAATCTTACACTACGTCTATTTTAGATGAATCTATGGTGACCATTTCCTCGGACACTATATGGCTTAGGAACTTAACTTCATTAAGCCAAAACTCACATTTTCCAAACTTAGCATATAACCAGTGTGCCCTGAGCAATTCAAGTACAATCCGCAAGTGTTCCGCATGTTCCTCATCGGAGGGTGGGTAGACTAAGATATCATCGACAAACACAACCATGAATCGATCTAAGAACTCATGAAAGATTTGATTCATCAAGTTCATAAATGAAGCCGGTGCATTGGTCAGCCCAAAAAGAATCACTAAGAACTTGTAATGGTCATACCGCGTGCAGAATGTCGTTTTCTGAATATCCTCCTCATTCACCCTCAATTGGTGATACCCAGATCTCAAATCAATCTTTGAAAAACAACGTGACCCCTTCAATTAGTCAAACAGATCATTTATTCACGATAATAGGTACTTGTTCTTAACAGTTACCTAGTTTAACTTTCGGTAATCGATGCACAGTTGCAATGTACCATCTTTTTTCTTTGCAAAGAGAGTCGGTGCTCCCCAAGGCGATGTACGAGGGTGGATGAAACCCTTATCTAACAAATCCTGAAGCTGCACCTTCAACTCACACAACTTGGCTAGTGCAAACCTATGTGATGCCATGGAAATCGGAGTCGTGCCTAGCGCTAAGTTGATAGAGAATTCAATTTCTCTGTGTGGTGGTAACTCTGTGAGATCTTCCGCAAAAACATCTGGATACTCTTGAACTACTCTTCGCAATTCACCCCAAATTGTACTACCCACATCAGCTACCGAGATGGCAAAAAGAAAACTCAACTCTCTTCATTCCTTAAGGTCATACAACGAAGGAGTAGGACTATCAATCATGTCACACATAAAGTAGAAGCACTTTCCTGATGGTGTACACACTGACACCCTCCTACGAAGGCAATCTATTGAAGCCCGGTAATAAGTCAACCAATCTATACCCAAAATTACATCAAAAGTATACATATCAAGAACAACAAAATCGCAAGAGAGCCGACGATGTGCGACCTCCATCTCACAGGAGCAACATACTCAACCCAATGCCACGCTACCCCCAATAGGTGTCTCAGCCAATACAGGAGACTCCAACAGCTCAGACTCCAACCCCAAAGTAGATGCAAAAAAAGACAATATGAAAGAATAAGATGTACCAGTATCAATCAACACATTGGCAATAGAGTACAACAAAAAGTTACCTCTCACAACAGAAAGTGCTGGCAACTAATCCGTGGTAACAATATACACGCCCTGAAGGCCTCTGATCTACTTGCTCACCCTCAGAGAATGGGCTTGATATACGGATTAAGCCGAAGTGGCTCCCTAATTGGCCCTCGAGGCCTGTACGGATTGTGTTGGCTAATGGCTCTGTGTCTACCTCGAATCAAACGTATCAGATATGCTACCAGACTGAGGGAAAAACCTCCTTAAGTGCCCCAATTGCCCAAACTAATAATAGGTAGGCGACTGATTTCTCTCATGACTCTGGCTCTGAGGACGAGCTATAGATGGTGCAGACTGTTGCCCTCTTCCTCTCTGCGGGAAAACTAAAGACTTGTAGCCTAACTAACCATACTTGACACAAGTGAACCCACACTAGTTACCTCTTTCTAAACCTGAACTCAACATGGGAAAGGTGGATCTAGACTATAAAGCCTAGGACTGCTACGAAATGTAATCCCTTGGCCATTTGTTGTCCCTTGCATCCCCCTGAACATCCTGACTCCTCTACTTGGATCCCCTCATTCACTCTTCCTTTATCTAGATCACCATCTCTGGGTGGGCTGCTGCCTCCACCTGATGACTGTAATCTCTAATCATAGACCCGACCATTTTAAAAAGGAGCCCAATTCTTAACCTCTTTCGAACTTGATGCAACGACGTTCCTCCGTCGTCACAAGTTCTAATGCAAACCTCAAAAAACTAGTGAAAGTCACCTCAAACTCGATCACTGATGTGTTCAACTATTTGAGCTTCAAAAATTGCTCTCTTAACTTCTCTCAAGTAGTAGGTAGCAAAAATTTATCCTGGAAGGCATTAACGAAAGCCTCCCAAGTCACCCAAATACAACCTCTCGCATACTTCCACCATTGACCGGCATTGCCTTTAAGCTAAAAAGACGCCAAGGTCACCCTTAAATCGTCATCCTCGATGCCAAGCATCATGAACATCTTCACCACCTGCTCAAGCCACTCATCGGCCTTTAGTGGCTCCTTCAGATCCCCGACAAACTCATCCAGATTCAACCAGAATAACTTCCTCTTCAGAAAGAATGGCCTAGTCTCTGCAACATGGACCTGGACTTGATTTTCAACCCTAAGAATTTCCATGGATTCCCGCAACACTCCTACCATTTTGCAGACTAAGGCACCCATGGCTTGCTGGCCAGCTGGCTTAGCCACGTTGGCCTGGCCAACTCCCTTCTCTTGTGTCGAAATTTCATCCGATATCAGCACCTCCTGCCGCCCAGGCCTACCACACCTACCATCATTACGTTCGCATCTTGACATTTTAATAAAGGTAACACAATAAATTAGCACATTTACAAATGTGCCAAAACTAATTTACTCACGTCCTAATAGGGTGGACAACAAGTAATTCATTCCACATAAGCACCGAGTCACATAGTCACAAACGAATTTCCTTTTTAGATAATAATCATTCCGTGACATTACTAGAGTTCCAGTTACAATTAGCAGTGATCAGGTGCTCTTCTAACAGTAATTCTAGAAACTTGTAGATCCAATCAATATCTTAGAAACCACATCCCATACTCATCTAGCCACATGAACATGTTATCACATAGCATACTAGGTCTACTTCTAATATAATCTAGCAAAATAAACCTATTGTGGTAAGAAACACATCCCACGATCCTAAAGAATTCAAACCCGGTAGCTCTGATACCAAGTTGAAACGTCCAAAAATAACAACAACATCCCACCTCATGATATTCAAAGGAAAATGGAAACTTACGTAATATTAACCTTCTATTGATATCCTTTTAGCATACAGAAGATGACATTTGCATGTATACATTTATAAATCCTAGATCCTGAAGCTATAGCATATGACATGTGTGAGTGAATAGAAACAGAAGAAAGTACAAATAAGTTAATGCCTTAAGGGCTACATCTTTCCAAGACAATGCTTGGGTACAACAAAATTAGTTGAACTCCATATATATAAAGCCTAAAGCTTGTACAACAAATATTTACATAAAAGAAACAAAAAGAAGCCCTCAACTTCAAGGTCCTTCCAAGCTACGTCCTTGGTGGAGGCATACCATCAACACCTGAAAGCTGTTTACCACATAGGGTGAGCTAAAGCCTAGTAGAGATATTTGGACACAACGAATAAAGCTTAACAAAGTCAAATGGTGAATGCATATGCATGCCATTTGTGAAAAATGTTACACATTCTCTTTTCAAAAGCAATGCAATGCCATAGTTATATATACATAAATCAATATTTTTGAAATCAAAAAATAGGACAGTGGATACAAAACATTAGGAATCTCTAGGTACATGTTTGCTAGTAGGCTATACAAGCACTACCGAAGCCATTTTACCGGTACTAACCGGAAAGATTAGCACCTGATCGCAAGGGTTTCAGGACTTTCACCAAGGACACACATGCCAACATAATAAACTATAACCACACTTCCTAACCAAATTTACCAAGGTATACACCCATTTTTCTTAAAACGATACATTTGCAATGCTTAAGTATGAAACAATGCTCAATGCAAGATGTATGAGTGGTTGGTTTCAATTAACCTAATTAACATGCAATTTCTATAACAATCAAAGACATCTTCCACTGATAGCCCAAAATAGATATCTCTATATAACTAATAAATTTCCAACAACAATATATAAGTTCAAAATCTTGAAATGGGATAATACCTATCCAACTCCACTGTCATCATCAACAGATATATTTATTTTATGTTTTCAAAACTCAACATCTTTCCATATTTCTTCAATGGTCAATCACTAATGATTTTCAACAAAATCTCATTTTTCTTTTCAAAAACACATTTAAAGGAGAAATTTCCAATATTTCAACATAACTCAACCATAATTTCATTCCCACAATATTCCTCAAGAACCCATTTGAAACTCTTCTTTTACATTTCAAATACCAAACCCTAAATCAAAACCCCAACTCCAAATCACAATACTCTGCAAGGAACACATAACAAAGTTAAGAATCATATGGAAAAGTTGAAGAAATCCCTCCCTCAAGAATTGACAAACAAGACACAAGATTTGACGAAGCTGAAACTCAAAACTTTCTCTGATCAAAACAACCATCTCTATGCGCTCTACACTTTTCTCCGAGGGACAATGGTGGATAACTTGATGGATTTGGGTGTATGGGAGTAGAAATCAATGGATTAGGGTGTATGTGAGTATTTAAACAAGAACTAGGGAGAGAAAGTGAAGAAATTAGTTTTTGGAATGTTATAGAGAGAGAGAAAGAAAAAAGTGACAGAAAAAGACCTTTCTTAGATCTGATATACGCATAGATAGCTCAAGTGTCAAACACAAGAAATGACACTGCTTGAAGAACCAAAACTCCACTCGAATGCACAATGATCCCCTCCTAGAAGTCTTGCAAACTGTAGAAAATCGCTCGAGCAAGGAAAAGACTGCTCGAGTGAAGATCACCCTACCTCTAGTAATTTTGCAGACTTGCAAAAATACTAAGAGAACTCAATGCTCGCTCGAGTGTAGGAAAGACCACTCGAGCAAACCTGGAGAAAACAGACATGAATTCCTTTGAAAAATGAACTACCAACCTATTCACAACACAACCAATAACTCCAAACAACCAAACTCAACAACAAAAAGACAATGAGTATAGACAACAATAAAGAGTATCGGATCCCAGATCCAAGAACATGAAAGGGTCGGGTCTAACCTAAGCCGTTATAAGTTCGACATAATTAATTTAATGGCTCAAGTTAATCCCTCTTACAAGGTCAAACTTGTACTATTTAATAAACAACAAAATTTACTAAGTGAAGTTTCAAGTTCTAATTATGTTTGTTGCACACTAATATTTGGAATTGGATTGGATTGATATGGATCAGGATGAGTAACTTGATTCATAAGTAGAATTTGACATTAATCAAGTTGAAGTGATTAGGACAAACTTGTACTATTTAATAATTGATGATTCTATTTGTACCCAAATAGTAACATAGTATGCCCAACTAAAATTTTGAAATTTTAGTTCATATCCTTACTATAAATTTACTAATAACGACAATATACATTAAATCTTAAAATAAAATATCTTTTTTTTCTCTTATAGTACACCCTAATTACTTATACATATTCATACTCAAATCTCTTCATCTTCTTCCCCAAGTTTCAATTATTTTTTCTTCATTTTTTTTTTCACTCCAAAACTCCAATTCCACCACACCAAAACTCACCATTATATCAACATCATTGTTTATTCTCCTCTCTCTCTTTCTTCAATCTCTTTCTCTACTTTCTCTCTCTACAAACCTACAAGCCTTTTCTCTATTCAATCTGCAATTGGAATGGATTATCTTAACCAGAAATTTTAACAAAAATTGATAAATATATTAATGAATCAAACCCAAAACCAAATTGAAAACAACAACAATTAACATAGTTTCACAAGATGGATAGGTAAACAAACATTATGTAGAAGAAAAGGAGCCAAAGAGAGGGTTTTTTTTTTGAGAGGTTTGAAAAGAATCTATCGACAAATTTGGCAACACAACCCCCTTCAAAACTCAAATTATTTTTAGAAAAATCATTGACGAACATGATGGCAACGAACATACCCATGTTAGCCACTACAATCATTGGAACGAACCACGAAGTCCACATCGTTTTTGTTGAATCTAGGTAGTACAAGGGCGAGTAATAGCTTGGTGGGTTTTGTATTGCCTATGTTCTTTGTGCCTATTTGTGGTTCTTCGTATTCTTCTTTTTTAGTATTTACCAATGACGAAGTACCGTGACAACAATAGTGAAGGAGTACTGTGACTAAGAAGAAAGGAAGAGATAAAGGGAGTCTTTTTTGAATTGATTGGTTTATTATTTAGGTGTACCACAAATTATGATTTTATCTTGAAAGGTAATTTATAAAATATATATATATAGTGTGTATTGAGAGTAAATTATAACCCTAAATAATTTAATAGAGAGTACTGAGAAATTGTGTACTGAATAATTTTCTTGGTGCAAATAAAATCACCCATTAATAATGGACTTTGTGTCTACCCAAATTTGATCGAGTCTGAACATCAGGCATACATAGTCAACTCAAACCCAAACTTAAGAAAACATATAATTTTCACACCTACCCAACGGGATTATATTTTATATGAGTTTAAAAAATAAAAAAAATAAAAAACTTTTTTTTAAAAAAAATATTATCTAAAACAATCTTGTCACACCTTCATATTCAAAGATCCAGATTAATAAATAGAAATGATAAGTTGAAATTAGAGGTGACAAACCATTTAGAAAGATTCATTTACTAATTACGGCCTTAAACATATAATTTTCAAGCTTACCCAACGGGACTATATTTTATAGGGCATTCAGTCGAAAAGTCCAATTTCGAATTTGTTTTGTCCAACAATCCACACGCTAACTTATTTAGTCTATAAGGACATGCTTCTGTGAAATAACTAAATTACCCATTTTATGTTATTTGTTTAAATTGTTTTGTTGTTTTATCTGTTTAAATTGTGACACACACACACACACACACACACACATATAGAGAGATTGATCTGTTGAATTTGTGGTTTAGAGAGAGAAACTCTCCTCTTTCTTTCCTTTTTCCTCTCCGTCTTTGCCTTCGGTGAACCATTCTCCCTCTCTGACCAAACCCCTTTATGTCCTCTTCTGTAACCTCTTCTCATTCTCCTGCTCCATCTCCACTATCAACCACCATTGGATCTGAAACCCTAATTGCCTCTCAACTCTCATCTTTACCATTATATAACAGCGAAGTCATCATCTAATACTCCATGCTGTGTTGTTTCTTCAGCCCTGAATTTGCCTGCCACGTCGACAGATCGCAAGAAGTCATCGAAGTTTCATCGGATCTTTGGCGTTTCAGCATCCCAACGTTGAATTGGGAAGATCGTACGTGAAGACCTTGAATGGTGATTCAGTGTGATGGCCATACCGTCTTCGCCTACTCTCGCTTGGTCTTTGGAGATCAATATCGCCACCGAAGATTAACATTGTCACCACCACAATTGCCACTGTCGGGGTCAAAATCCGTCATTGAGCTCCTCGTCGTCCTCCACTTCACTCTCTCTGCACCTTCTTCGCCAGCCAGATATGCATTTGGAAAAGTCATATCAATGTTCTTTGTTTGAAGATGTTCATTGATGTTGTAAAGAACTTTGACGAGAGTCTCTGATAAGGGTCTACCATTAACAACAACTTCTTGTGCTCTTTGAACTTTAGCTGCAGTGACAAGCTTCATTGCTTTGGTAATCTTCTGGGTGTTTTTTGACAAAGTCTATGTGTTTGAGAAGCTTGTGGAGGCGACAGTAAATTGGATTCACTAAGCGTGATTTGGAGATGGAAGTGGGTGAGTTTTAGGTTGGGAGTTGAAGAGGTTAAGAAGAGAGCAAAATAAGAGGGAAAAATGGTTAGAGAGAGATGGGTTTGAAGAGACATTGTTAGATATTTTTGGTGTTAGTGGGTTTGAGGTTATGTAAAGAATCAATAATGGAGGAGATGGGGAGATGAAAGTTTTTTGGAGTTTTATCTTGACGTGAAGGTGGTGTTGAAAAGGGTTATGTATTTGTTGTTGTTGTTGTTGGTGGTGGTGGTGTTGGTGCTCTCTCTCTCTCTTGTTGTTTCTTTCTTTTAATCAAATTCAATTTTCTTAAACAGATACTTAGACATTTCTCTGTCTAAGTATCTGTTTAAGAAAATTGAATCTGATTAAAAGAAAGAAACAAAAAGAGAGAAAGAGAGATAGACAGAAAGAAAAAGACAGATTATAGAGACTCGGGTTAAAGCCCAACTCTTTTGTATTCTTTGGACCATAATCCGGTAATCATGGTTTTTGTATACTCTTTATTGTCTTGTTGTAGTGTGGGATTGGTTGTTTAGAGTTGTCGGTTGTGTTTTGGACAGGTTGGGAGTTAGTTTTTTTTTTTTTCCCAAAAGAGTTTATGCATGTTTTTTTGTAGGTTCACTCAAGCGGTCTTCATTCCCTTGAGCGATCTTTGGTTCCTCTAGTATCTGTGTTTGTAGTCTAAACTTCTGGGATAGGGTGTTATTCACTCGAGCAATAGGTTGGCCGCTCGAGTGGTATTCTATGTCTGACACTTGAGCGGTCTTTATATTGTTTAGGTGGTCTTTTGCAGGTCTGAACTATTGGAAAGGTGTCATTGTGCGCTCAAGCCTTGAGTTGTTCGCTCGAGCAGTTCCTTATGTCTGACACTCGAGCGGTTCTTTGGTCGCTCAAGTGGTCTATGCGTATATCAATAGGGAAAAAAGATATTTTTAGTCTATTTTTAGACTTTCTTTCTCTATAAAAGTTAACTTTACCAAATTTCTTCACTCTCTTTCTCTCTCGTTCTTGTCTAAACACCCCAAATACACCCAAATCCGTTGATCTTGCCGCTATAGTGCTTTGGAGAAAATGAGCTCGCAGAGGTGAACATTCTAATCGAAGCAATTTTCATTTTTGACTCCGTCAAAAATTAGGTCTTGTTCTCTTCTTCTTCTACTCTTGAAGTAGGGATTTCTTTAACCTCCTTGTATGATTCTTAGTCTCGTTATGTGTTCCTTGAAAAATATTGTTATTTGGGAGTTGTGGGTTTGAATTAGGGTTTGGTTTTGGAAATATAAAAAGGGGCTTTTCAAATGGATTTATAGGAAATGTTGTGAAAATGAGCATGTTGTTGAGTTGTGTTGAAATATTGAAAATCTTTTCTTTAAATGTGCTTCGGAAAGGAATAGATGTTTGTTGGAAATCGGGGAAATCATTGGTTGAACTAAGGACAAAGGAAAAGGATGTTGAGTTTTTGAAATAATAAAATAAATGTATCTTTTGATGAAGAGAATAGAGTTGGATATGTATTGTCACTCCTATATTGAGATTATGAAATTATAATTGCTATTGGAGATTTACCTCTTGTATAGAGTTATCTGTTTTGGGCTATCGGTGGAGGATAGTTTTGATTATTGTAGAAATTACATGAGGATTAGGTTAATTGAAACCAATTACTCATACATCTTATATGAAACATTGTTTCATATTTATACATTGAAAATGTATAATTTTGAGAAAAATAAGTGAATACCTTGGTGAACCTGGTTAGGGGGTGTGGTTGTGGTATTATCTATGTTGGCATGTGTATCATTGGTGAAAGTTCAGAAACCTGCGTGATTAGGTGTCAATCCTTATGGTTAGTACTGGTAAAATGGCTTTGGTAGTGCTTGTATAGCCTGTTGGCAAACAAGTACCTAGAGATTCCCAGTGTTGTGCATCCACTGCCCTGTTTTCTAATTTTAAAAGGCACTGTTTTACGAATTGATGTATAATCATGGCATTGCATTGTTTTGAAAGAGAAAGTGTAGTGTTTTGGTAAATGGTATGCATATGCATTTACCATATGACTTGTTAAGCATCATATAGTGTGTTCAAGTATTCTCTACTGAGTTTTAGTTCACTTTATGTGAAAACCAACTTTTAGGTGCTAATGGTATGCCTTTCCCAAGGACTTAACTTGGGAGGATCATGGAGCTGAAGGCTCATTTTTGTTTCTCTTTTATTGTAAATATCTTTTGTACAAATCTCGAGCTTTTTACTTGTTTTGGGCTTGACCCACTTTTGTTATAACCAAGTATCGTCTTGGAAATATGTAGTCATTAGGGCATAAACTTATATGTATTTCCTTTTGTTTCAAGTTGTTCATACATGTCATATGCTATAGATTCATGATTTAGGATTTGTGAATGTATATATGCATATGATATATTTTGTACTGTTAAAGAGAATTAATGAAATATTAATATTTCATTAGTTTCTGCTTTTCTATTGTATGTCATAAGGTGGTTAGTTGTTATGTTTCTGGGGCATTACACAAATAGAGAGATAAAGTGATCAAGATGAGTAAGAGAGAGAGAAAAAAAGATGAGGATGAGTGAGCGAAAAAGAGAGAGAGAGAAAACTGGGTTTGTAAAATCAATTTGTATATATATTGTTGTGTAGAAAGAAAGAAAGAAAAAAAAAAAGAAGAAAGATTTAATTTGAACAAACATGTTTAACATATAAGAAAAACTAGCTTAAAAAAATTCAACAAATAAAAAATATTTGAACAGATAGTCAAAAAATTGAACAGATAGTTAAAAATTTTGAAAAAATAAATATAAATTTGAACAGATAGGAAATAATTTGAAATATAGATATAAATTTGAACAAATAATAAAAAAAGTCAACAGATAAATTAGGAGGTAAAATCGGAAATAAAATGTCCTCCAAAACAATAAAAATGATTTCTTAGCAAACTATTTCACAAATGATAGTCCTCTCACCAATAAAAAATATCCACTAGAACTAATGCCTTATATCCTCCTTAGATTGAACTTTTTAACAATTTTCTCTATTTTATATGAGTTTAAAAAAAAATTTAAAAAAGAAGGCAAATTAATTTCTTAAAAAAATATTATTAAAAACCATCTTGTCACTTCTTAATATCTGAAGATCCAAATTAATGAATAGAAACGATAGGTTGAAATTACAGGTGACAAACCATTTAGAAAGATTCATTTACTAATTTAGGCCTGGTTTGGAAAGGTAAAATTTTAGTCAAAAATTCACTATAAATTGTCATATCGCTCTATCTATTTTTCTCTGTATCTTTTCGTAAAAAATTAAAAAGCCAACTAAAATAGTTAATTCCTAAATATTTAAGTGACATGATTTCTTTTGAAAACTTTCATTTTGAATTTATGATTATATGCAATAATTACGAAATAGTCGAATAACATCACACCCATCCTATCGTGAACAAATATATATATATATATATACACACATGAACTCATAAATCAATAGATTTATACAAATTAAATTTGTTAAGAGGTTTACAACCAACCCTTTCAAATAAATTACAAGAGTTAGACAAGGAAAATGAAAAGTTTGGACTACCCATGACAACTCTAAACCCCATGATAGGAATTTAGGACGTAAACTTTACTGACACAAGCCTCAATTCTATGCCTCACTAGCCCTCACTTCATACACAACAATATTAAAGCAACAATATTACATTACTAGGGTTCGCTAGAAAGGACTATGACAATAATAAATCAAAGTGCGAAAGCAACTTCTCAAATTCTGATAATGCTCAATGTGATCCCTCTTGCTCGTTTCCTGAAAAGGAAAGGGTGAGCTAACCGTCCAACAGAGAATCAACTTCTACAATCCTATATGCTATTATGGTGGACAATGGTGTTAAGTGTATAGTTAAATCTAAGCATAAAACTAACAAGTATGAGACGAGCAATAACAACAAATAGGTTATAAAAATGCAATGTACGCACATAAGTCATGAATGATGCAATGTGAATGAAATGACATTTAAATAAAGTAAAGTTGTCATCTAACTAATTCCTTAATAATGAGTTTCGTGATCTCACAAACACACGCCCACACTTAGTTTGCGGGACACTTTCATGCACTTTACAATTGGAGAAGTCATGTGATATTCTAGCTTTCTCCAGTTGCTAGCCTTAAGGACCCATTATCCCATTAGCCAAGTTTTCGGTCTTTGACATTAGAATCTATAACCCAAGTTGCTTAATTTCACAAATCAACTCACACAAAATTCGTACCACATCAAGTAATGCCCAATATAAAAAATCAAACACACACATGGTTATTTAGTTTATAATTTCTCATAACGATTAACAATCAATAATTTACAAAATTCCTCATAAAAAGTGATGAAGATAGATTCTGTGATTTCTCATAAAAAGTGGTGAAAGATATTGCATGACATAATCTTGTGACTCAATAAACATGCTCCGACAATAATTTGAACATAAACCCTAACATTAGGAGTTTTTCACCAATGCTATTCTAAACACAAATTAAATAAATAACAACCACTGATCTATTAACAATTGCTTGAATAAGCTATGGAATGTGAACAACATGAACGAATATAACAAACATCAAACCCTAACGCAGTAGACAATAATGTATGTAAAAAAAACTACAAGTAAAACTACAACTCGAGCAGGGTCCACAGGAAAAACTCTGCAGTCAAAAGTCCTGCAAGCTACACAAGATTGCTCGAGCAATCAAGCTACCACTCAAGCATTCTAATGTGAAAACTAAATGAAAGTTCCAAATCAAAACCCCAACAACTCCCACTAACTACAGCATTGAAAAACAATGCAATAATTGAAACGAATAAGATACAATCATATTACTACAATCTCGAAAATAGGGGTCGTCAATGGGATGGGTTGGGCTTATTTGGCCCACAATTATTGTGTCCATCCCATATATTAATGGGTTTTTCGGGTTTTGATCAGTCAATAGGTTGATACTGGCTGGGTTTATTTAAAAAAATTAGAATCATGTCCCACCCGTAAAGTCCAAAATTTACGAGTCAAAATCAAACCAAATCAGGTTACACATTTTTATTAGACTTATATTATTAAGTTCTACAAATTTATTTTTTCTTTTTTAATAATTCATATGATCAAATTAATTAATACTATTAAAACAATCAATTGGAGTATAAATTCACCAAATTAACAAATATGACAATGTTATATGTAAAAAATTGAGAGTTAGGAAGATATCACTACTCGGCGGTCACTATCAAATTCAATTTTAACAAATTGTGTTTTGTATATTTTTATTTTTAAAATACAATTTACAAGGATAATATGGGTTGTCAAATGTTTTTTTTTTTATTTTTTATAAATGGAACAGTATTGATTTTAATGGATTAAAATTGAATTTAACAATGTTATTTTTTTGGATAATATTTTTTTTTGGCTGGGATAGTTTGAGATGGGTTAATGGGATGATTGGGCTGGATTTATCCATGCGGGCTTGTACGGGCTAGGTTCATGGGCGAGGTCGGGTTTCAAACCTTTGTCTAAAGCCATAAATCATCTTCTATGGGATGGGACGGGCTAGGCAGTCAAGTGGGTTAGGGCTGGCCATGAGACAAGTTGGACGGGTTAGGTTTTTTTTTTTTTGATCGGCAAAGAAAAATTTCATTAAAAACATGAAATTTACAAGTAGAAGGAAATAAAACGCATTGAAAGAGATTCAAAGAGTAAACACTCACTCGCCTACTACTGCTACTCGCGTTCTAACAACCAACCCCTAACCTCACGATTTTAAATTTTAAAATACAACTAAAAAATAAAATATACCATACACTTGAGCCCCACCTAAACCACAGCTACACACAGAAACACCCCACCTAAACCACAGCTACTCCCTCTTGGAACACCCCACGCCTGACTCAAACTCTTGATTCACTCTTGAGCCCCACGCCTGATACACACTTGATGCACTGCTACACACTTGAAACACTCAACCTCCATACTAGCCGGACACACAGACTCCTCCATTGCCGTCGAGGACCACCCATGGCCGAGCCTCCTTTGCTTCACCTCTGAACATCGACAGCCTCTGCTTGCACCAATCACTCACCTCTTCTTGCTTCCTTCTCCTCTTCACCGTGACCCAAATATCACCCTCTATTGCAGACGCCTAGCTTATTCTTGCTACACTCTCCTCTTTAAGCTTAACCGAACACAAACACCGGCCACCAAAGGATTGAAACGGAAAACATCCCTCAAACTCCCACTCGCACGGAGCGCTCGAATGAAGATCCTAAACACCTCTGGATCCTCCACCCCTCAAACTCCCTCTCGCAGCGGAGTGCCCGAATGACTTCCTGAACCAACCCACCCTTGGTCAGCGCAAACCACCCAAAACCGAAACCCAAGGCCGAAGCAGAACACCAAGGCCGAATCTGAACACCAAGCACCACTGTCACCGAACCACTTCAACCGAGAAAAGAATTCACCAAAACCACCCTACAAAGCTTCCAAAACACCATAAACCCACAAAGTGAAGATAGATCTAAACCCCCAAGAGATAAGCAGCTAACAACCCCAAAGAAAACTTGAGAACACACAAAGCTAAACAAAAAACGAACGGATAAAACCAGCACCCCAAGCAAATCTAGAGGTTAGATCTGAAATGGAAGAAAACTGGAAAACAAAAGGGGCTCAAGATTATTAAGGAGAACAACCAACAACACAAAGAGAGAAAGCTAGGCCAGCCAATCGCCATGGCCGAAGGAGGCGGCCGGCTGGCCAACGGTGAGGCCGAGATGGAGGTTTTTTAGAGAGAGGTTTTTTAGAGAGAATAAATGATATGCAAGCATAATATATTGGACGGGTTAGGTAATACCGGGTTTTTTTGTCCATGGGCCATTTGATGACCCCTACTCGGAAATATCTAAGCAAACAAACAATCAACTCCATAAGTCGTGTATCTAATTTCATATAGTGCAAACACAGAAATATATTCATTTGAAATAAGTTTTAGAAACTCGGAACGTTACACGCCCTATCTAACATTCCAACATATATTATAACATATAACAATACTTTATCCATAAACATATTATGGCCCCGTGTCATGCTTCCATTATTTCTATGTGGTTTATGCACCCTCCATGCTTGAGATGGTTCCCATGACATATGGTAGTAACTGAGCTCATAAGTTCATGTTTCATGAGTGTCATTGAATTAGTTCTTTACATCTAGGGTCATGAATATTTTCTAACCCTTTTCGCTCTTGGCTGGTGCTGATGAGTACTAGGTAATCTTTTTCATCTTTGCATCCTATTTGCGTATTCTTTATTTACTATGTCTGGCATGCTATCATGAAGTTATGTGCTTACTTAAGATATCTCTATGTTTACCCACTGCTTGGAGGTAGTTTTGCCCAAGTTGGGATTGCTTTTATCTTCTTGCAAATGAGCTCTTTTCTTTGAGTCGCACATTTTAAAAACTCTTTTCACAATGCAAGAGATCAAAGTGTTCCAAAGTAGGTGATTCAGTCTATACTTGTTTGCTCAACTTAGTAAAGTTAGCATTAATAATCGGAATATGGAAATATTTTGATAATGAATCTCATATCAAGAATTAGTAGAGACCGATCTTTGATCGGGTGAGTGGGGGTGCTCAATCCATGACATTCCCTCCTTACACCTAGGTTCTAGAGCCAAGACATTTTGGTTATGAGGGCAGTGGCCTTCATTTGGCAGGAGTCAAGGTTTCCTAGTTTTTCCAAAAAGATTAGGACTTTGAGTTTGGTGACATGGTCCTCATTTGGCATTTCTTGTGATTAGTGAATTTCTTTTGATTTGCCAGATTTGGACCCTCATTCACTTTACATTGCACATTTGTGAACTAGACAAGGATGAACTATCGGGTGCACTCTGATACCCTCCTAGAGATTCCGCAAAGACTAATACATAGCCCACTCATTAACAAGGACTTTTTCATCAAGGTTAGCTGTTTCATGTAAGATTTCAATTGGTTCATATTAATTAGTGAAGTTCATTTCTATTTACTTCCCTTTTCCTTTTGATTCTTGATAGAGATCCGCCAGATGCCTAGCCATACAACAGGTACGCACCCAATGACCTTCCATACCATATCGCTTGCAAATATCCCCATAATTCCTAGGAGGCTTATATTGTGAGCCTTTTCCATTCCCCTCGAATTGTTCCATTTATGGGAATTGTTCTGCTTTTGGTATTCCACTTCAGATGGAATGATGTGATATTTTTATTGGAAGATCTCTGAATATTTCCTCCACGACTTTGGTAGTTATTTCTATCACGTCCACGGCCACGGTCTCCTTCGTGTTTTTAAAATGAGACAACATTTGCTTCTAGGAATGGCATAAAACCAGCGGGTCGAGAATGTTGTTTTTCATTAAAAGTTCATTGTTTTGTTTAGCCACAAGAAGGCATGAAATAAGTTGTGAGTATTTGGTAAATCAACGCTCTCTATATTGTTGTTGCAAGAGCAAATTAGTGACGTGGAAAGTGAAGTATGTTTTTTTAACATATCTTCTTCTGTAACTTTTTCTTCACATAATTCTAGCCTAGAAATAATTTTAAACAATAATACTCATAAACTGATTTATAATCTTTATTGCAACCAAACATAGCGTGCATTCATAAGGATAACACTTTTCTAGTGTTCATACCTCTCCTTTAAATTATTTCATAAAATAAGTGGATCTTTGACCGTGGCATATTTAGTTTTTAATTCTTCCTAGATATGGTAGTGGATGAAAATCATTGCTTTAGCGCAATCCAACAGGGATGCATCACTTTTCTTTTTGATAGTATCTCCAAGGTTCATGGCATCTAGGTTGATTTCCACACCAAGAATCCAGAATAAATAATTCTTTCCAAAAATGTCAAGTGCAATGAATTTCAATTTTGAAAGGTTTGACATGTCAGATAAAATCACCCATATAAATTCAAATACATATATGAATTAGATAACATTGAACAAGCAGAAAGATTATTTTAGTATTGGCAATAACAATATATACAAATATATATATGTCACAAAATACTCAGCCACTGGGACTGGCCTAGTGTGTAAACCTTAGGACTTCCCTTAAGAAGGTTACAGGTTCAAAATGGCATAGCGGATTAAAAAATGAAGACCCCTCCATTTCATTATTTTACTATTTCTATAGTAATGAATAGTAATTATTTTATTTAATATACTAAACAATAATTATACCAAATCATATAGAACTATAAGTTGTATAAATTAACAATATACAAGATGTAATTACATATAAATATTAATGAGAATATTTTGTATACTTTGTTTATCCTTAGGATTAACTTTCCACTATTGATCTTTTGGAACAATATTAATCTTCTAGATTAATTAACTCAGATGAGATGTTAATCTTTTGGATTAATTTACTAAGATGTTAATCTTCTGGATTAACTTATATCCAAACATGATCTTCAGGATCAGTAGGATATTATATGTAAAACTATAAAATAAATTAAAGCCAACAAGTATAGTTATGCTAAAGTTTCGTACTGATAAAGTGTTATAAAAATGAAGAAAATATAAAGCAGATAAAGTAATAATTTGAATACAAGATATATAAATAAATAAAAAATTAAGTTCTTCAGAAGAACTTAAATTCGGTTCTTCAAAAACCTTTTAGTATAGATATCTAGGATTTAGTTATGTTATTTATTCAGTAATTTAACTATACATTTCAGTATAGTTCTTATCCTGATCTCTACTATTTCTTTCTCTCTTCTGCTTCACATTTTCCTTCTTTTTTATACATGTCCATCTTCACTTCAATGACATATATATAGCAAAACATGAATAGTGAAAACACTATTCCTACTATTATTTCATCTACTATAATAATGGTTGACACTATTTTATTCTATTCCATCTTCCACATTTGTTGTGGTCAGTCACATGTCACAGCTATTTGACTTTTTATAATATATTTGACAACAAACAATTGGATTCATAATCCTTTTATTTATCCATCTCCATGCACCCATTTCTTCACACCAGCTCTTCTTTGCTTTAACTTTGTTCCAAATCAAACAACAAGAAAATGCAGCTACAATGGTACCAAAGCTCATAGTCTAAACTTTGTTGACCAATTTGGCAGACCTATTATACAGATGACTTGGTCATTTTACATGCCAAACTATACAAAATGACATGCCCATGCCCAAAACCCATATCCCCCAAAAGAAGTTTCCAACCCCACCCAAATACAAAATCAGTCTGTGTATTAGGGTAGACACACTCCATGTCTCTGAAGTCCCTTAAGTCAGTATGTGCATTTATGAAGCTAATAGAAGCCGTTTTTGCTATTACGCTAATGGACAAGAATTCACTAGGAACAACTTCTGGGAGCAGAACTCATCTCTCCTCCATTGTAGGCCACATCTGAAATTGAAATTATGAGCTGTAACTATGACATTTTTTGGCACTATCTAGTTAATAACAACTACGTTAGTGTGTAGCCCATCATCATTTGATGTTTCCAAATATCCAATTTCACAAAGGAATAACACGAGGATTTTGAAACACAATAATTGCGACAGTTGGAAACAAGCATTACCAGAAACTAACTGGAAAAAGGTAAAAGATCATATCCGGTGGACAAGTCTTCCGCTTGCTACATGGTTTGGGAGAGGCGGTAGCTAGGCAACCTTCCTCCCTCCACTTCCTACAACATTAAATTAAACCAAACTAAGCCGTAAGTTCCATCAGATTGGGTCGGCTACACAAATCTTTCTTCTCCACTCGACTCTATCCAAGGCCATTTCATTAGTCAAATTAAGGAAACTCATATATCTATTTACTACACTAGCCCATGTCAATTTAGGTTTGCCTCTTCCCCTAACATTTTCATCTACCGTCACTGTATCGCATCTCTTCACTACTACTTCTCTTGGTCTCAGTTGTATATGACCAAACTATCTTAATCTATTTTCCCTCAACTTATCTTCTATCAGTACTACTCCTACCCATTCTCACTACTAAAAACCGAACTTTTTGCAACGATCTCAAACGTCACAAAAGGTCCATATATTGTCGCAAAAAGTCTGTTAAAATTGATGTATTATTGATTGATATATGTTGTATATTACAAATGGTGAGGGGCTCCTTATATAGGAGATGTAGTGGAGTAGGTGGTAGTAGGTGGTAGTGGTAGGTGGTAGTAGGTGGTGGTAGGTGTAGTAGGTGGAGTAGGTGATGGTAGGTTTTAACAGCCCCCCGCAAACTCAAGGGGGATAGGAACTAACCAACTTGAGTTTGGAGAGAGTAACAAAACAAGAAAGAAATCTGAAAAATAAAAAATGGATAGGAGACACTGTATGGTCGTGTCAGACCGTTGTAGAAGACTGTATGGTTATGGCAGACCGAGGGAGAAGACACTGGCTCGTGTTGGACCGATGTAGAAGACAGTTTATGGGGTCATGTCGGACCGTTGTAGCAGACAATGTTGTGACAGTTGTTGTGACAGTTTACGGAGTCTTGCTAGACCCTTGTAGAAACTAACCGGAATCAATGTCGGGACAGTTTACAGAGTCTTGTCGGACCCCTAAAAAGTCGCACCCTCAAAAGGTGTGCCCAATCTTTCAAAAGGCGTGCCATCAAAAGGCGTGCCCAATCCATAAAAAGGCATGCCATCAAAAGGCGTGCCCATTCCATAAAAAGGTGTGCCAGACATGATGGCGAGACGCGTGACCATCTTGGTTTGCACGCCCAGGCTGTCGTTTGGCATCAAGTGGCGCGCGATGCGTGTATCGGCCCTGGCTATTTAAACCAAGGTTGAGGCGGAGGCTGTGCAAACCAGTCTGAAACCGCCGAACATTTGCATTCTGAAATACTCTGTAAACACTCTGTAACCAATCCTTCTCTGAAAGTACCAGTCGGAAATCGCTGCTTCGCTGAAACACTCAGCAACCCAAAAAACATGGCCTCTTCTTCCCGTCCAGCTACCCAGAACATGGCCTCCTCTCCTCTTCCCGTGGTTCTGCTCAGCTCTTTTCCAGACTGAACGAGTCCACAAGAGAGAATAAACGTGGTGCGGTGGCCCTTGAACCGCAAGCCAGCGCCATCTGGTTTTGCGCGCGTTGAATTCCGGCTATGCGGTCTGGTGAGCAAAAAATGGCAGTTTTTAGTGCAAACGAGATATTTTGAGGCAATCAGTTATCTTTGAAGTCATGTGTGGAGACATGAGGTCACCACTAACTTGTCGCAGGGCACACTACGGCTAGCAAGAACGATAAGTGACACAAAATACGCAGGGGGCAAATGGCTGTCTACACTTATCGCCCAATCTCTGGCTCTGCTTTTCCAACGCATGTTATACTTTTGTTGGGTTGTCCACGGCACAGCGAGGATGACAGTGGGCCAAGTTGTCCACTCTCATTGCTGTAGACTACAAGATTGCTGCTTGATATTTGCGATTTAATTATAACGTTTCTTTTTAGTAGTACATGAACCGAAAGTAAGGAACTAATACGATTATATGTAATCCGATTTGGTAGTACGCCATAGATTGTGGCACAAATATTTGGGCTTATTTATATGGGGATTCACACTGATCACAGGGATCTCAACCCATTGCTACAAAAAAAACAAAAAAGGCAACAAGTGAGAAGAGAAAAGTAAAAAAACATTAACCACAAGGGACGTCAGTGATCGCTCGCACCAGATGGTACAAGTGGGAAACACGGAGGCAAACAAACAGGATGTTCGTGGTCCATTAGTGGCTCCCGCTGTACGAGGACCACGAGCAGCGCAAGGCAAGAACCAGAGAGACGGACACTATACTGGTTCGGACATAGGTCGCTCAGAGTGAGCGTCTGGTTCCGCTCGTGTTCTGCGCAGTCTCTGCAGATAAATAATATACGGAAAAATCTGTTGTTGTCTCAGTCGTCTGAGGCGGGTGTTTCGCTTTGTGCCGTGTGGTTTGTCTTTTTTTCTCTTGTTTGTGTGTTTTGTTGTTGTCTGGCTAGTTCTGCCACTGGGGAGACTGTGATCAGTGTGATGCCATTCACTATACTCAAATAAAACAAATAGTTGTTGGTCAATCTATATCACTACCACTTAGAGCAGCTACATATAATTAGGCAGGTAACCTCCAAAATATCGTGTGAAATTCTTATACGATTAGGACACACAAGTATTAAAGATCAAATACGCTTATCATGACAAGCCATATGATGAGCTAATGAGCTCTCGCGCATAGTGCAGCCCACAACTTACTTTTCGGTCTGCACACATACCAAAAGAGCAGCATCACTTAGAGCACTCATCAATTGGTTCGGTGGTGTCTGTGTGGAGTATAGTTCATTGATATCAGGGCGATGTGAGTGGATATACGGCAAATGGTGACTAGATTGGGTCATTAAAATAAAAAAGGGCATCAGAAGTTATGTGCTACACATAGCGTGTGTGGCACTGACCTGTGGTGGCTGTAGAAGCGAGTCAGAAGTTTGTAGAGAGAACGCAGAGTTGAGGGTGATGCTCCAGAATTGATGCTTATGATAATAAGTAAATAATTGGTTTCTTGTGGATAATGGCTGGCTGCTACTAATAAAATATGACTGTGGTGATTGGTACGGTTGCAGGTATAGTCTTAATAAGGTGACTGGACACCAGTGCACTGACTCGATGATGATTGGAGACACCAGAAGCTTTGATGTTCGCAGGCCGCAAAGCCAGGAGGCGCTTGGCATATCGAAGACCTTTCATGCAGGGCCACCTGCCATCTCAGCTATAATCTTACAATCTTGTAGGAGTGAGCGCGTTCAAGAAAGAGCCAGGAGAAAGTAGTTCGATATGTTGGCCTCTCAATCATACAGGAGAGAGATGTGCGTCTGCGTTATCTGTCTATAGGATTGCTGACTTGCTGACGCAATGATGGTCTTATTCTGTGACTTCAGAGCCTATCTGCTGAGTCGTTCATATATAAGCGACTCAGCGATTCTCTCTGTACCTTTTTGATACATGCCACTTCAGAAGCGGACAATTGTTATATGTAATGTATTAACATGACATATTCATCTAGTAAATGCAAATGTCCATAGTGCTCTCGTCTCTCTCTGAGCTCCTACTATGCACAACCTTCATCGACTCACCAGACCTGCTCTTCGCCACCACTCAAAACCCTTTGTATTTATAAATTACGCCCCCGGTCCTGATATATTATTTACAACGACGATCAATCTTCAGCTCACTTGTAGGCTGATCAAACGCAGCCTGGGCGGTGCCAAACCAAGTTGGTTCAACGGCGTTCTCGCCATCATGTAGCTGGCACACTTTTTATGGAATGGGCACGCCTTTTGATGATGCCGTTTTTATGGATTGGGCACGCCTTTGGATGGCACGCCTTTTGAAGAGATGGGCACCTTTTGAGGGTGCGACTTTTTAGGGGTCCGACAAGAACTCCTGTAAACTGTCCCGATCATTGATTCCGTTTAGCTCCTTCATGGGTCGACAAGACTCTGTAACTGTCCGACATTTGTATCCGGTTAGTTTCTACAAGGGTTAGCAAGACTCCGTAATACGTCACAACAACTGTCACAACATTGTCTGCTACACAGGTCAGACATGACATAAACTGTCTTCTAATTCGGGTCCAACACGAGCCAGTTGTCTTTCCTCGGTTCTGCATAATCCATACAGTCTTCTACAACGGTCTGACACGACCATACAGTTGTCTTATCCTTTTTTTTTTTTCCGAGTTTTCTTTCTTTTTTGTTCTCTCTCCAATCAAGTTGGTTAGTTCTACTCCCCTTGAGTTTGCGGGGGCGGTTAATAACCTACCATCTACTTCTCACCTACCACTACACACCTACTACAACTACATCATCACTACCACCTACTACACCTACCCACTACATCTCCTAATATAAGGAGCCCTCACCATTTGTAATATACAACATATATCAATCAATAATACATCAATTTTAACAGACTTTTTGCGACAATATATGGACCTTTTGTGACGTTTGAGATGTTGCAAAAAGTTCGGTTTTTAGTAGTGAGAATGGGTAGGATAGTACTGATAGAAGAATTGAGGGAAAAGATTAAGATAGTTTGTCATATACAACTGGACCAAGAGAAGTAGTAGTGAAGAGATGCGATACAGTGAGTAGATGAAAATGTTAGGGGAAGAGGCAAACCTAATTGACATGGCTAGTGTAAGTAATATAGATATTAAAGTTTCCTTAATTGACTAATGAATGGCCTTGGATAGATCGAGAGGAAGAGAAGATTTGTGTACCGACCCATCTGATGGAACTTACGGCTTAGTTTGTTATTTAATGTTGTAGGAAGTGGAGGGAGGAAGGTTCCTAGCTACCGCCTCTCCAAACCATGGTAGCAAGCGGAAGACTTGTCCACGGATTATTCTTTTACCTTTTTCCAGTTAGTTGTAATGCTGTTTTCCAACTGTCCGCAATTTTGTGTTTCAAATCCTCGTGTTATTCTTTGTGAAATTGATTTTGGAAAATCAAATGATTGATGGGTACACAACTAACATAGTTTTTATAATCTAGATTGCCAAAAAAGTCATAGTTACAGCTCATAATTTCAATTTCAGGTGTGCCTACAATGGAGGAGGTGAGTTGCTCCAGAAGTTGTTTCTAGTGAATCTTTGTCCATTAGCGTAATAGCAAAACGGTTCTATTAGTTCATAAATTACATACTGACTTAAGGACTTCAAGGCATGGAGTGTGTCTACCTAAACACAGACTGATTTTGTATTTGGTGGGGTTGGAAACTTTTTGGGGATATGGGGTTTGGGCATGGGCATGTCATTTTGTATAGTTTGACATGTAAAATGACCAAGTCATCTGAAATGTCTGCCAAATTGTCACAAAGTTAAGACTATGAGCTTTTGGGTACCATTGTGCTGCCTTTTCTGTTGTTTGAATTTGGAACAAGTAAGCAAGAAGAGCTGTGTGAAGAAATGGGTGCATGGAGACATGGTATAATAAAGGATTATGAATCAATTGTTTGTTGTCAAATATATTTAATAAGAAGTCAAATAGCTGTGACATGTGACTGACAAACAATGTGGAAGATGGAATAGAATAAAATAGTGCTCAACCATTATTATAGTGATGAAATATATAGGAATGTGTTTTTACTATTCTGTTTTGCTATATATATTTGATGAAGTGAAGATGGACGTATAAAAAGAAGGAAATGTGAAGCAGAAGAGAGAAGAAATAGTAGGTCAGGATAAGAACTATACTGAAATCGTATAGTGTCAATTACTGAATAACATACATAAATCCTAGATATCTATACTAAAAAGGTTTTTGAAGAACCGAATTTAAGTTCTTCTGAAGATAACTTATTTTTATTATTATATATTGTTATTCAATTTTAACTTTATCTGCTTTATATATTTTTTCATTTTATAAACTTTATCAGTACGAACTTTGCATAACTATAACTGTATTGGTTAATTTATTTATGTTTACAATATATATCCTCGAGTCTGAAAATTGTTTGGATATAAGTTAATCCAGAAGATTAACATCTTAGTAAATTAATCCAAAAGATAACATCTCATCTGAGTTAATTAATCTAGAAGATTAATATTGTTCACAAAAGATAATAGTGGAAAGTTAAGTCTAAGATAAAAAGTATACAAAATATCCCTATAATATCTATATGTAATTACATCTTGTATTTCGTTAATTTAACTTATGTTCTATATGATTTGGTAAATTATGTTCAGTATATTAAATAATAATTACTATTCATTACTATAGAAATGTAAATAATGAAATGGAGGGGTCTTCATTTTTTTAATCCGCTATGCCATTTCGCTGTAACCTTTCTAAGGGAAGTCCTAGGTTTCACACTAGGCAGTCCAGTGGCTGAGTATTTTGTGACATATATATATTGTTGTTATAGTAGATTGTTTGCAATTTTATAAAATATCTTTCTGTCACTTGAAATATATTCAAACTGATATATCACACTCACAATTCATAATGTTTGCAGATAGGTGATCTTTTATTGATACTTTTGGGTTTGATTTATCCTGACAAAGTAACCTTTCAGGAGATCATGGCATAGTCCACTCTCTATATATGTGCGAAGCTTTTGTGTTATTTTATATTTTTTTATTCTTGTGTCATTATTTATTATATTAAATAAATTATTAATATATAGGTAATTTATTTTAGTTGTGCTCACAAAAGGTTTGTTTATATTATATATATATTAGCGGTATCAAACACTGTATGACCTTGAAGTTTTTCCATTCACGGCAATTTCAACAAAAAAAAACAAAAAAAACAAAGAAAAAAAAAAGCGAAAAGCCGCAAATCCATACGGCATCAGACAGACTCAACAAGAGTGTTGTTTGTACTTTTTCTGAGACTCGGTTCAACACACTATGCTGACTCGACTAAGAATTCATTACGCCTATTACATCGCCAGGGTGTCTATAGTCTATCGCGCTCTCTATGCTAAGATACATTAGGAGGGGAGAGCGTATATGATGACCCTACGAAGGAGTGCTGGTTACCTTATGATGACTCAGTGTTGTCCAGCGTCTGCCAATTTACATGGGGTATAAACTCCTGATTTAATGATGTAAACTACCTCTGGTTAATAGCATATTATTTCTCACTCTAGAATTATTTGAAGAAAAAGTCACACTGAGAGGAAGAAGATAGCATTATGGACAGGACACATTACATCGATATATAACCGGGCATCTGGATGCCTTTTGCTCTTCACAACATATAGAGAGCCTTGTGTACAGCTTCCTTATTCTAACATTGCACTCCAGACAACACATTATTACTATTGTGCTTTTGCGGCTAAAAAGCATGGATTTTAATGAAACCGATTTTCGGACCCCTGTTGGATTACATGGCATTGGTACCTAAGAGCCGAAGATAATTTGTGTCTGTCGCTTTGTAAAAACACGTATAACGGATGCTGGCAGGGCTGGGTCATGTGTTGGGCTGTGAACTCTGAAAACGTACCTGGTGACGAAGGCATGGAGAGATTATTGTCGACAGCACGTCTCCATAAGTCGATCATCTCACACACCACTGAATTTTATTTCAAAAGTATAGAAGTTCTGGATTGGACATTCACTAAAAATCTCGATTTGCACATGCCTTCCCATAAATATTTTTGTGACCAACCTCGGGAGAGGGGCGCAGCATAGGAGGTAATCAAGGACAATATAGACCGGCCGCCAAAACCAGAGGCGCGCTTCGTGTATGCGGAGGTTTCAAAGGGGGCGGGGGTTCAGCTGGCAGCGAATACACCTGGGTGTATTTTGCTCTTGTGGAATCGGTGTCAGATGGGGGTACTTTGTTCTGGAATAGTGATGAGGTGGTAGGGAGATCCACTGGGAGAGGAGGAGGTTCCATGTTTACTGCAGAGATAATTCGAAGATAGAGAGAGGAAGCGGAAGAATTAGAAGGGAGGAACAGGGGTATCTATTTTGGTTTTGGATGAGTTTTTGTTTCAGCGAAGCAGCGATTTCCGACTTTTGGTAACTTTTTTTTTGTTTTTTTTTCATTCTCGATGGTATATTGTTACATGAGTGTTTACCAGATATTAATTTCAGTATGCACAAATAGTTTCGGGGAAATTTACATTGAAACAGCTATACCGGTTTCAGACTGGTTTGGCACAGCCTCTTTGACGCCTGCAACAAAAGACTTGTTTGGTGGGCAGCTTGGTTTAATATAGCTAGCTTGGCGGAAGTTCTCGACCTAGTAGCAGAGGTCGTCATAGCAGTGGCCGCCCGATAAGGTAACTTCATCCTTTGTGACTCAAAAAAAATGTGGACAAATCGTAATGTTGCGTTGAGGGGTCCGAACCTCATGGACTAGGATCACAAAATGAAATTCGGACGTATACTTCCGCACATAAGATGTCGTCGCGCAGAATGAGGCAAGGTTCACAACTCAATAGTTCCTAATTCTTTTGAAAACTAGGAAACCTTGATCTGCAAATGATGGCTGCCTCATACAAATGTATGGCTTCTAGAATGGTGTAAGGAGGGATGTCATGGATTGAGCCCCCACACTCACCTCTTTAATTAAGTGGATTGGGGGCTCATCGTACATTTTCTGGTGTGACTAGATAGTTCCATTTTATTGAGATCAAAGGGAATATGACTTTTTGATGGCTAATCTCCTTGGTTGAAGATTGTGTAATTGACACCTTTACTAAGAGTGTGTGCAGGACTTTTTAGAGAGGTAGCTTGTACAGAGACTCTGTAAGATATCTTACATTCACCGTATTTTCGTTTTGTAAGCTCCTTCATTTGATCGTGCGTTTCAGTTTTTGTGAAAAAGAGTAGACTTTTCTTAGATAAATAAGCTTGTCACTCAACCAGGAAAGGAACGATCTATTGAAAGTAAGTATCAGTGTATGAGATTTTTTCTACAATGGTGGGCTAAGATACACTCTCTCGGATGAAAGCTAGTCACATAGGCATGTCACATTTTAAGTTTAAATTGTCTGCTAATCAATTTATGGATAGCAGCCAGAATAAGTTGGTACCGAAAAGAATGACCCAAGAGCAAAGATGAAAAGATTTACCTCACCCTCGCATAAACTGTATTGCTAAGTCGGAGATGCGCAAAAAGATCGAGCGCAAGTAGTACTTATCTTCATTCGATCCTGCTAATGATATAAGAAATAATTCCATGAACATCATAACGAGATACATTCTAACAACGCGTCTTATGATCAGGGTTACACGTACATTATCAATATGTCTGGGGACACAGATTTGTAATACTAGTGCGAGTTGTGCTTTTTAACTTTTTCCAACAGATCTTTTCAGGAATTTTCTATGTGGTTTTGTTATTAATGTCCGGGCTCACATACCAAACTCAGAGTTAGGTGTAGTTTCTATCGTGGTTTCCCTTTGATGTTTGGCGGGTTATGGCTGTTAAAACGTGACCATAACACCTATCATCCAAGTCGGTGACTACAACGTCGCACTTCTAACCACACTTATTCAGATACTATTTTCTGTTTTGAACCTATAGAAATGCATACACGATATACCGTGATGTTTGTTTGCTTTTAGACACATACCTCGACCGTAAGTGGTTATCAGGAATAAAAAAACGGTACTACCTATACCTGCCACAACTTACATATCTTGCGCTGCTATGTGAGTCTCATCATCTTTCAAATTCTTTAATTTTAAAATAAAACAACCATATTAATTGAATATATCAAGTTGAGAGGTCTTACCCCAGACTGTCTTTCGTCTTTACGACTAATATTAGTGGAAGTACGGCATGGTGCTTCTCTTTTGTGTGTTGGTTCTCCTTAATTCTTGAGCCTTTGTTTCCAGTTTCAATTTCAGTTAATCTAATTGTTGGGTCTGGTTTTATCGTCGTTTTGTATAGCTTGTGTTTTAGTTTTCTGGGGTTGGCTTTCTCTTGGGGTTTGGATCAACTTCACTTTGGTGGGTTTTATGGTGTTTTGAAGCTTGTAGGGTGGTTTGGTAATCTTTTCTGTTGAAGTGGTTGGGCAGGGTTGGTGATTGGCTGTGTTGCTCGTGCTGGTTCGGTTTGGTGTTTGTACAAGGGGGTGGTTAGGAGTTCGGCTCGCTGCGAGAGGGATTTGAGGGTGGAGATTAGAGTGTTAGATTTATTCGACGCTCCGTGAGTGGCTTGAGGATGTATTTCCGTTTAATCTGTGGCGTGTATGTGTCGGTAGGTAAGAAGTGTAGAAGATAATAGGCGGAATAGAGTTGATATTTGGTCAGGTGAAGCGGAAGAAGCAAGAAAGGTGGAGTGATTGGCAAGAGGCTCGAGTAGAGGTGAGCAAGGAGGTCGGCATGGGTGGCTCCGACGGCAGGAGATCGTGGTCGCTAGTAATGAGGTTTGAGTGTTTCAAGTGTGTGCAGTGCATCAGTGTGTATCGGTGGGGCAGGAGTGAATCCAGAGTTTGGTCAGGTGGGTTTCCAAGGGGAGTACTGGTTGGTGGGGTGTTTGTGTGTAGTTGTGGTTTAGGTGGCCAAGTGTTGGTTTTTTATTTTTTAGTTGTATTTTAAAAGTGTATGTTATAGATCGGTGAGGTGGGTTGATTTATAGTTGCGTGTTAGTTATAGTAAAGGTCGAGAATGAGGGTAGGAGGAGTCGAAGGTTATGTGAAGAGATGTTTCTCTATGATTAGTATTAGTCTTTCAAGGAAAATTGAGTTCAGATTATTAGTTATTGTGTTCATCTTCATATATCAACTGTAAATTTAAGCAAGTGAGTATAAGTTTTCATTGAGAGAGATTTGTCGCATTTGCCGGATCGGTGCAAAGAATAGAAAAAATGTATAGAAAACCGCATAACCCCAACTTGTCTCATGGCCAGCCCTAACCACTTGAGCGGAATGGGCAGGCAACTAAATTGACGCTACTCGGGATCCGCTAGTGATATAGAAGGATATGAGATTATATATTGGCTTAGACAAAGTTGTTTCTGTGACAAACTTCGTGACTAATCGGCATCGGCCTCTGGATAGAGTCGAGTGAGAGAAGAAACGTAATGTCTGTGTTAGGCGACCAGGCCGCCAGATCTCGTAGTGGATACATTCCGACCGCGACTTAAGCTTTCCGCGTTTAATTTATTAACATGTCTATTGTATCGGAATCGAATGGCAGGAAGGTTGCCGCTAGCAATAAACAAAAATATTATCCGCCAAACATCAATCAAACTCATGTAAGCAGGCTGGAAAGATGTCCACTCGAAATTTATTGAAATCTTTACCATACAATTATATTTACCACGTTTAGTTCATCTGTGGTTAAAAATAATTAAGACTTAGATAATCACATTATCTGAGTATCTGTGATCTTATCAAATATCTCGTTGTTCTTTTGTTAAATGTTATTTTAAAAAGAAAATTTGTTGAAACACTATACAGCGATTTAGTTTTAAAATTAGAACACATCATATAGTGTTAGTGGTGACCCTGAGTAGCTCAGACACACTTTACTATTCTAGTCTGTTTATCTTCATATTTGTTATACATATAAGTAGTCTGAATGTATAATTGATTTGTATATTCGAGGGTTGTCAATCAATTACCAATTTTCAATATTTCAGGTAGTACCTTTTAATATCAATTAGTGTAAAGGTATGGATGCAGATGAGTGAATTCTGTGATAAAAACACAAAGAAATAAAGTTTTTTGTGTATGTGAAATCTTGTTTCAATTTAGGTAGTAATAGGCAAAATGTGATTATTTTGAAAAATTTCAGATAAAACTGCATGCAATATCTTTGGATTATTGAGAGGACTTTCAGACGTGCGTAATTGGTAGTGTTGTGCTCCGACTTTACGGTGGACTGAGGAAGAGCTATGTGCATATTTGTATTTTGGGTGTTTTGTTATAGACTTCAATTTTGCGGGCATATGGATATTCTGGATGTATAGGCATCGTCATATATTTGTATATGTGTGTGGACATGTAACTAGGATAGACTTAAGATCTCATGCAATAACTCATGGAGAATACTCTGCCATATAAATTGGTCAAACATAGGTTTGAGGATCTGGTGGACACAACTTATGAGTAGTCGATGTGTACAAGATAGTGACACTTCTTCTCGTATCGTTCTGATTTCGAGAAGACAAGTTAACTAGCTAAATGATAGCGGCTGGTGAGATATGAAATAAATTGAGGTGCAATGATTGTTAGTGATGATTATCGGATAATTTCTGAAAAATTGATTGTTATACTTGATATCCTACATTAGATTTTGCTTGTCTAAATATATTATAAGATTAGATAGGGGAGTCTAAATAGTCTGTGACATTGTGGAGCTGGGATCTCGACAATAATATTGTGGGAAGATGGTTATGTTGGTAAATAGTTGTTTTCAATTCCATTATTTTATGATAGTTTTAGTACACATTAGAATGTCGAATTAATTGAGTGTGGTAGCTTATGATGCTCGAAATAGTGATATTTCACTATTCCATGTTTGTGTTAATACTTTTGTACTCAGGACTTGTCTATTTGATGTGACAGAATAGAAGAATTCGACTATGTCTATTCAACACAAAAAGACAAATGTGAATACGGGCAGAAGAGAGAGAATAGATAGGAGATCGAGGGATAGAGGAGAAAGATGACGAGATCATATTTCTGGGGATAATGTATAAAGGTCCTTGCTATAGCTAACCAATTGACTATGAATGCTCACAAGTAAATAACTAAATCCTAGATAATCTATAGCAATCAAAAGGTGTTTTAGAAGAACATCGATAAATTTAAGTTTTGCTGAAACTAGAACTTGATATATTTTATAGTTTTATTTTCACAATAACAATAATCTAATACGTATCTAACAACTCCAATAATTAACCTTTTAATCAGCATTGAATGCTATATATCTATATCGTTCACATATTATATATTGGAAAGGAATAGGAATCAATATACACTTATATTAAGTTACGACAATCTCGAAACAATATATAGCATAAAGCTGGATACTTCGTGTAATTGGCTTTAAATTTTGTGTATAGGATATGAGCATATTTTTAGTAAGGGCTTTTCTCTATTTCGTGGATACCTGAAAAGATGCTGTTTGATATAAAGATTTTAATTTCACAGTAAGGGGATTAACATTTTAAGTCAAATTAACTCGACATAATAAGATTTAAACCATGGGTTTCATGTCTGTAGCTGGGGTGAATTTTATTTATGGAAGACTTATATCAATTGTTCCAAAAGATCTTAACTGTTTGGAAGGTTTGAGGAAGTTATATCCTACTAGGAGGGACTTGAGGGTTATTAATTTTAACAAAAATATTTTTAGTCATATAATTTTTAATAATTTAGTACTTCACAATCTTGTGATCTTGTTTTATACAACTTATAGTGTATCTATATGCATTTTGGAATTATTAAATATTGTTTAGGAGTTATAAATTAAAATCTAAAATAATTAATACATATAATTCTAACTATGGATTGTACAATACGTAAAATAATGAAACTCGTATTGGGGTCTTTCTTATTTTAAACCTCCGGCTTAATGATCTCATATGGTGTTGAACCTGTTAACCTTTCTTTAATAGAGGAAGTCTCAAAATTAGGTTTTAACACACTTGTGTTTCAGCTCTTCCAGTTCTGAGATTTTGTTGACAATATATATTAATTATGTTATTTATGTTATGCGTTTGGGCCAATACTAAAATAATTTCTTATCTAGAAAACTTGTTCATATAATTTGTTTCTATTCATACCATATAGTATTTTAAAACATTCAATTGGGAGGGTATATTCACCAAATACTGCAATTTCATAATTATGTGGGTAGATTCATAATCTGACATGGTTTCAAATTAACCTTTGTTCAAAATTAGAAATTCAATTGCACTTGAACATTTTGGAAAAAGAATTATTTGATTAAAGTTCTTGAGTTCTTGGTGTGGAAAATTCAACCTAAGATGCCATGAAATTGGAGACTACTTTCGATCAAAAAGAAAGTGATGGCATCCGCGTGTTTATCGTACTAATTAGTTGCTCAAAGCAATGATTTTTAATCCATACCAAATATTATGATAGTATTAGTTATATACTAAATGGTATAGCCATTTCGCTAATTTTTAAAAGTTATCCAAAATTTTATATCATGTTATGAAGATAATTTAAAAGGAGAGGTTGAAACTAGAAAAGAATGTTTTCACTTTATGGGATATTGGGCTACCAGCTAGTTGGTTTTTCTGGTTTTTGCATTATTTTATATAGTTAATATATAAA
This sequence comes from Camellia sinensis, assembly GCF_004153795.1. Taxonomy (NCBI): domain Eukaryota; kingdom Viridiplantae; phylum Streptophyta; class Magnoliopsida; order Ericales; family Theaceae; genus Camellia; species Camellia sinensis. Next base: position 1,100,437 of record NW_021025475.1, read on the forward strand.
ATCAGTTTATGGAAGTACTCATATTGGGTTTAATTAAAATATTATTGTCTAGGTCTAGAATAATATAGTTGAAGAGAAGTTAATTAGAGAAAGAAAATATGTATGAAAAAATACTAACATCAATTGTTTCAACTTTCCATAGTCACTAATTGCTCTTTGGAACAACATAATTAGAGAGCTGTTTTTGATTTATCCTATTTGACTGTCTGGGCGAACAAATTATTTGTGCTTATTCTTTGTGGCTAAATTCAGGAGAATACAATTTGAACTTTTAAATTGAATAACAGGGAACTTCATACTTTGCTGGATTGTTTCCATTAGGCCTCGGCTGGTTTTATCGAGTGCATTTAGGTTCCTAATGAAGGCAAGGATGCGTTAGTCGTCTATGTGTTGATTAAACACTGAAGAGAGACTTTTTGGTATACGTGGCCGTAGGGACCGTGTAATAAGATAATTACTATCAGAGTGCGTTTGGGGAGCGAAATATTGCTCAAGAGAATGGTCCAATAAAAATATCGATCTATCAGTGATCACAATCATGGTTGGTGGAATAACGCGCGAATAAGGCTAGAACGGAATTTTCTCTTTATATTTTTTTGAACTTATTATTTGCGAATCGGGGGAGAAAGGCCACAATATAAGCTCCTGAATTATGGAGGATGGTTTGCAAGCGATATGGTATGGAAGGTCATAATAGGAAATGCGATACTCAATAAATGTACTGTAATTCGAATTTGTTTAGCTAGGCAATAAGTGAGGCAGGGATCTCATATTAAAAGAATCAAAAAGGCAAAGGGGCAAGTAAATAGATGGGTAGAACGAGGTCACTTAAAATTAAATAGGTGAGAACTAAAACATATCGCACAATTTACACTGAAACTAAGCAACATTTGACGAATAAAGTCCGTATGTTAATAGAGAGTGGGCTAACTTCGTGAATTGCAGTCTTGTTTGCTGAATCTATTATGGGGTATCAGAGTGCACCGTAAGTTCATAACCCATATCGCTCTCAGCTCTTAAACCTCACAAAATGTGCAAGATAGTAATTTGAATTGTTATGTAAATTTGTTTAAGTACAAAATACTTGACAAAATCAAAAAAAATTTACAAATATTCAATACCACATCTAGCCCACCAGAAATCTAATGGCGACATCAGTCACCGCTACCACAGAAACCACACAATCAAAGTCCTAATCTTTTTGGCAAAAACTAGGCAAACCATTGGACTTACTTCCTTGGCAAATGCAAGGTTCACTTGGGCCTAAATAACCAAAACTGCTCCTTGGTCTACGAGGACCTATGGTGTAAGGTTAGGGGACTTGTTTCATCAAATTCTTGGTATTCCGACGCCACCTCTTACCCCACTCACCCACGATCAAGTCCGGTGGAATCACCACTTTTTTGATTCGCTCATATAATTCTTGATATCGTTAGATGGGCTATTATAAAATATTATCCATATTTCCGAATTATTAATGATAATACAACTTTGGAAAACTTTAACTTTAAGTTGAGAAAAACCAAGTCATCAATCTTGAGCCGAATAGAACTAGCTTCGAACCCTTCTACTTGGTTAGCCACGTCGAGGAACACACCCATTGGTGCACGTGACTCTTGTCTTCCTTTGTCAGTTGTTACTGACAACTCTGACTCGAGCAGCTAGTCTGTTTAAACTATTGGCATGCCATCACGTCATCTTTTCTTGGCTTTTCCTTCCCTTCACTGGGTGACAATATTACTCTAATTGCAGACGCCTAGGCCATAAGTTCTATGCTAAGCCTCTAGCTCATTCTGCAAGATAAGCTAAAGATAAACGGAAGCAATCCCAATCTCTAGGCAAAGGGACTACCGCCACACTACACAATGGCAGATTTTGGGGTGTAAAAACATAGCGGATTCTAAAAGTCAAAGTCAGATATCCCTATCATCACGATAGCACAAACTTCGCACGGGGATGCCAGACATAGTTAACATAAAGAATAACCAAATAGGACTGGCAGAGGGAGATGAAACAGAGTATACGCCTATAGACTCACTTCTGGACCTCCTCCAATCAGAACCTCAAGCCTCAGGCGGAGGCAGCAAGTGTAAGGAGATAAAGGGTTTGAAAATTATTCATTAGAATCCCGCCACCTTTTGTCAAGTGTAAAGAACTAATTCAAGGGCACCTGACCACTCATGAAACAATGAACTTACATGCAGCGACCGAACCAACAATCTTGAACCCAAAGCCCCGGTCAACCCAAAACAACGAGAAACACCAAACCACCTTAAGTCAACACATACGACAAGTTGAGATTAATTTAACCAAGAGATACAGACACCAAAGACTGAGAGCAAGCAACAAAGACGGATTAAAAAGCGAATTAGAGTTAATTGAAATTGGGAAAAGGAACAAAAGGGTAGTATAAGGAGAAACAACAACAAAGGGAAAGCTAGGCGCAATGCATTGGAAGGAGGGGCCGGTGGCAAGGTGAGGCGGAATGAGGTTTTTTAGAGAGAGGTTTTGTTAGGAAATATGATATGCAAGCAAATATACTTGGACGGTTTGGTTAGGTTTTGTCCATCGGGATTTGATGACTATCGAATATCTAAGCACACATAACCATAGATAGTTAATTTAATATGCAACCCGAATATCATTTGAAATAGTTTGAACGAGGTAGCACTATTAACATAACCATATTATACTATAAATTATTTCCATAAACTTATGGGTTATGCCTTATTATTTCTATGTGGTTTTTGCACCTCCCAGCCTTGAGAGGTTCATGAATATGGATATGAGCATAATCATTTATAAGTGTCATGATTATTCTTCAAAGGTATGAATTTTTCTTAACCCTTTTTTGTTGTGGTGTGTAATAGTAATTTTTACTTTGCATTGGTATTTTATATTCTGTTGGCTATATGAAGTATGCTTCTTAAGATTTCTTATGTCATTGTGGAGTATTTGACAAGTTGGGATTGCTTTATTTTTGCAATGAGCTTTTCTTTGGTCGCCCATTTAAACCTTTTCACAAGCAAGAGATCAAGGTTCAGAAGTAGGTGATTCTCTATACTGTGTTTGCTCAACTTAGTAAGTTGCATTAATATGGAATATGAAATATTTTGATAATGAATCTCATATCAGAATTAGTAGGGAACCGACTTTTGATCGGGTGAGTGGGGTGCTCATCCATGACATTCCCTCCTTACATAGTTCTAGAGCAGACATTTGGTTTATGAGGCGCAGTGCTTTCTTTGGCAGGAGTCAAGTTTCCCTAGTTTTCCAAAAAGAATTTAGCTTGAGTTTGTGACCACATGGTCTCATTTGGCATTTTCTTGTGATTAGGAATTTCTTTTATTTGGCCAGTTATGGACCCTCATATCACTTTACTTGCACATTTGGTGAACTAGACAAAGGATCGCACTTATCCGGAGTTGCATCTCTTCTGATACCCTCCCTGCTCTCATAGGATCCTGCAAAGTACTATACACTAGCCCACTCATTAAAAGGATTTTTTCAACAGGTTGGTGTTTCATGTAGAATTTCAAATTGGTTCATATTAATTATGAAGTTCATCTTCTAATTTTACTTCCCTTTTTCTTTGAGATCTGATGGATCCGCCAGATGCCTAGCCATCATACAGGTACGCACATGACTTCCATTACCCCTTCGTTGAAACATATCCTCATCCTAGGGAGGTTATATTGTGTTTTTCCCATTCCCCTCGATTGGTGTCCATTTATTTGATTGTTCTGCTTTGGTATTCCACTTAACTGTGATTGATATTTATTGGAAGTCTGAATATTCTGTTGGTAGTTATTTTCTATCACGTCACTTGATGGCCTACGGTCTCTTCGTGTTTTTAAAATGAGACATACATTTGCTTCTAGGAATGGCATAAAACAGGTGTCGGATGGTTGTTTTTTCATTAAAAGTCATTGTTTTGTTAGCACAAGACGGGCATGAAATAAGTTGTGAGTATTTGGTTAAATTAACGCTCTTACTATATTGTTGTGCAAGAGCAAAATAGTGACGTGGGAAATGAAGTGGTTTTTTAACATATCTTCTCTGTAACTCTTTCTTCAATAATTTCTAAAGCTAGATATTTTAACAATAATATATATACTGATTTATAGATCCTTTATGCTAACCAAACATAGCGGCATTCATAAGGATAAACTTTCTTAGTGTCATACCTCTCTTTTAAATTATTTCATAAATAAGTGGTCTTTGACCGTGGCATATTTAGTTTTTTTAATTCTTTGTTCCTAGATATGTAGTGGAATTGATCATTTGGCTTTAGCGCATCCACGGGATGCATCACTTTTCTTTTTTGAATATGTATTCCTAAGGTTCATGGCATCCTAGGTTGATCACACACCAAGAATTCCCCCCAGAAAAAAAATAAAATAATCTCTTTTTCCAAAGTTGTGTCAAGTGCAACATGAATTTCAATTTGAAGGTTGACTGTCAGAAGATAAGCACCCATATATTTCAAATACTTATATGATTAGATAACTTGCACAAGGCAGAAAGATTATTTTGGTTTGGCAGCTCAGTATTAACTACATAATATGTTACATAGGGAACCATATAAGCATGGAGTGGTGCAATAAACCACATAGAATAATGGAAGCATGACAACTGGGGCATAATATGTTTTATGGATAAAGTATTTTTATATGTTTATAATTATATTGATTTGGAAGTTTTCAGAGTAGGGCGTGGTACCGTTACCGAGTTTCATAAACTTATTTCAAATGAATAATATTTCTGTGATAAATATGTAGCACTTATATGAAAATTAGATCACGATTATGGAGTTGATTGTTTGTTTGTATTCTTAGATATTTCCGTAGTAGCGGGGTCATCATAAATGGTCCACTGGACAAAAAAACACGGGGCGGTAGTTGGACACTATAACCCGTCCAATATATTATGCTTGATATAATTTATTCTCGGTTACAAGAACTTCATTTCCGTCTTAGAAAACTTATCCAATATACGCGGCCTTTCAGGACCGATTGGGCCAGCCGGCCGTCCTTCGCCTCTATCGCGGCGATTGGCTGGGCCTGGAGCTTTCTCTGCGTTTGTGTTGTTGGTCCCTGTTCTGCCTAAACATCATTGACCCTCTTTGTTTTACCAGTTTTTCTTCACCACTTGATCAGATCTAACCTCTAGACTTTTGCGCATTGGGGTGCTGGTTTTATCGTCATTTTTTTCGTTTTTTTTTTTGTATTAAAGCTTTCTGTGTGTTCTGCAAGATTTTTCTTTTACTTTGGTAATGGTTGGGATTAGGTTATATGCTTATCTCTTGGGAGGTTTACATTACTTTTTCTTAACGACTTTATTGTGGAGTTTTATGGTTTTTTGGAAGATTTAATAGTAGGGTGATTTCTTGGATGAATTCTTTCTCTCGGTTGAAGTTTTGGATTCGGTAGCTGCAAGCAAGTATTTTGGTCGTGCTTACTGGTGTTCAGATTTTTTGGAGGAATTATCCTTGGTTTGTTTCTG
>NW_021025475.1:1105991-1156188 GCF_004153795.1 Camellia sinensis
AATAATAATAATAATAATAATATTGGTATCATGGAGTGGGCGGTGGTACAAAAATATTGTGTAGAAAAAGAGGGAGATGGTGAAAAAAAGGAGGGACATGCCCATGTGTTTTCAAACTGCTAAAAGAAAAAAAGAGAGAGAGAGAGAGAGAGAGTGGGGAACATGATGATGATGATAATAATAAAACGAAAAAAAATTGGTTTTGTGTAATTTTGTGGCTTTATTCAAAAAGGGAGAAGGTGATTGTTGGAGTGGCTGAAGCCCAAAGTCAATGGAGCAAGTAGATCTCGATGAAGCCGAACCAAACCTTGATGTTGAGAGCCAAACAAGACCTTGATATAGCCGAAGGTGTAGATCTCAACGGAGTCGGCGTAGATTTCGTGTGCTCTGATCTTGCGATCCAAGCCAAGACGAACTCGATCTGACCAGATCTGGAAGGACGGTGGTTGATGGGGGGAAGAAGTCGCGATGGTCGATCTGAGCTCGTCGGGAGGCGTGGTGGCTCGCAACGGGAGCTCGGCGGAGGTGTGGAAGCTCTCCGGCCAGATGACGTTGGTGAACCGATTCAATATCTCAAACAGACCAGCTGTTAGTGCCACGAGAAACAAGCAAGAGACCACCCGGACTCACTCAAGAGGCTCTGCACCGTTTGCAGCTGGAGGTTTTCAGCAAAGCCAAATATAGCAGCGAAGGTGAAATGTCGAGGGCATCACAGGAATGTAGGGTTCGTTTGGTTTGTGTTTCTGAAAATTTTTTGGGAAATTTTCTCTACAAATAAGTTTTTAAAAGTAATCAAACCAAACAAATTTTCCCAAAAAAATTTCTCAAAACTTGTAAACCAAACAAGTTTTCCAAACAAATCTCTCTCTCACACACATCAAATCAATCACTTTTTCCAAAACTCTCTCTCAAAATAATTTTCCAAAACATCTTTTGAAAAAAGCCAAACCAAACAACTTTTCGTACTTTTTATCTCTAAAACACATCTCTCAAACACAAACCAAACATACCCGTAGTATTTGTCTGGAGAGTTTCATGGAGGGAGACGAGCTAATATGTTTGCCGTGTACGCATAGATTCCACTTGGGCTGCTTGGATCCTTGGGTTCGGCCTTGTGGGGATTGCCCCTACTGTCGAAGAGTTATAGTTGCAACTAGTCATATAGAGTGATGATGAGACAATTGTGATGAGTTTGAGTGCGTGTCAGTGTTGCAAGGGCATACACAAGATGTTGAAATGGTCTGGTGGCATCCGTCAATGGATGTGTTGGTCTCGTGTAGCTATGACAACACCATCAAGGATTGAGCAGAAGAGTTCTCCGGTGACTGAGCGAGAGCAGCATGGCGGAGTTCTCCGGCGAGCTCGGTGGCGGCAGAAACAAAGGGGCAGCAACAAAATTGGACTGTCTGATCATGAATCAACGCAGATCGTCAAGTGAGTATGTGTAGAAAACTCCAGCGGGCAGCGAAGGCAAGATTGCCGGCCGACTGCCCTTGCCGCCCGCCGGGGAAGCGAAAATATTAGGTTCTAAACCTGCTCTGATACCATGTTAAAATTGATGTATTATTGATTGATATATGTTGTATATTACAAATGGTGATGGGCTCCTTATATAGGAGATGTAGTGGAGTAGGTGGTAGTAGGTGGTAGTAGTAGGTGGTAGTAGGTGGTGGTAGGTGTAGTAGGTGGAGTAGGTGATGGTAGGTTTTAACAAAGTCTTTTGCGACGGAGCAACGACAGGAAATGGAGGGTGGCGGAAGGTGGCATGACAAAAAGTATTTGCGACGGTTACAAACCGTCGCGTTCTTGTAGTAACAGCTAATCAATGGTTTTTGCGACGGTTAAACCCGACTCAAAAAAAAAAGGAAAAACCTTCACTTTTAGTGACGATATTGGTTGCCGTCGCCAAAACTTTTTTAGCGATGGTATTTAACGTTGCGAAAAGTAATATTAGCGACGGTATAAAACGTCACAAAAAATAGAATTAAATTAATATCGTATTTGCTACAGTTTAAACCGTCGCAAAAAGTATTATTAGCGAAGGTCTAAAACATCGCAAAAAGTAGAATTAAATTAATACCATATTTGCGACAGTTTAAACCGTCACTAAAGGTTTGAACTAATATGTATATGCTATAGATTAACCCGTCGCTAATAAAATGTAATGAAATGATGATTACATTAGCGACAGTTATTATTGTCGCAATAAAATTATTTTCATAAAATCAATATATATTTTATTAATTCATTCTCTGTACAAATTATTAATATTTTCTAAAATAAAATACATCTATATCTACATCTACATCCACATCCACATCCACATCCACATTCACATTCACAAAATCATACGTATATACGTACCTTGTAACAATTGTCAACCAAATATTCTTTATAAAAATATATAAAATATTCTCCAACAATACTAATAATTTTTTATATTCAAGAACTTAAATTTTTGTATCTAAAGCAAAACAAAAGTATCGACAATGCAAATAAAAAAAAAAACATATATATTATAGTTTGTTTTAATATTAACAGTAAACTTCAATATCGATATGCAAAGATATCATCACATACTCAAAACAAATTGCATCTACAAAAAAAAAAACACAAAAAAAACATCATTTACAAAGGATGAATCTAATCCCAAGTACAATCGATTCTACAGGAAAAGGCACTAACTAGTTCATCCCAACCTTAAATGTGACACTTGCAATAGTCTTGTTTGACTAGACTATATGTCAAACCTAATGGGAAAGCAGTAATTAACAGCCCACGCAGAAATTTCAATTTCAAATTTATACAATTGGCTTTAACAAAAAAGAGACCCACAATTTTCACCAAAAACCGCACGAAGATAGAGGCATATAAGCTAAGCATTTTTCGTCCTACTTGCCCCAGAACACAAAGCATAAACAACATAATTTAAAAATGGGTTTATTACATTTTATACCCCCTAAACTATCGCCAATTATGTACTTAGTCCCTGACCTATCGATTGAGTCTACTAAGTCCTTAAAGTATATAAATCAAAATATATTTAGTCCTTAAACTATCGATTGAATCCATTAAATCCCTAAAATATTTAATTCAAACTTGTTTAGTCCCTAAAAAGATTACAAAAATAAAATATAAGCCCATAAGTATTATAAATTAGTAAAATACCCAAACTAGTTAAAATTTTATTTTTTTTAAAAAAATAAAAAAAATAAAAAAACTTAAATTTTTATTGTCTTTGAAAAGTGAGCACCAGTCCTTACGGTGAATTTCCTTTATAAGGGTAATGATAATTATCTATAATATTTTCTTACTTATCTCCTAACCATTAAATCCCTAAAGTATTTAATTCAAACTTGTTTAGTCCCTAAAAAGATTACAAAAATAAAATATAAGCCCATAAGTATTATAAATTAGTAAAATGCCCAATCTAGTTAAAATTTTATTTTTTTTAAAAAAATAAAAAAAATAAAAAAACTTAAATTTTTATTGTCTTTGAAAAGTGAGCACCAGTCCTTACGGTGAATTTCCTTTATAAGGGTAATGATAATTATCTATAATATTTTCTTACTTATCTCCTAAAATGGGTAGGGTCTTTTACTAATTTATAATATTCATGAACATATATTTTATTTTTGCAATCTTTTCAGAGACTAAATAGGTTTGAATTAAATACTTTAATAACTTAATAGATTTAATAGATAGTTTAGGGACTAATTAGACCTTGATTTATATACTTTAAGGACTAAATCGATAGTTTAGGGACTAAGTAGACAATTTGGCGATAGCTTAGGGGTAAAAAGTGTAATAAACACTTTAACAATTTATCTGGAAACAGCATATTAAAAACAAGGGATAGATTTTGGGGGCTCTATAGCCCCTCAAAGGCTTTCTTAAATGCCCCTACAGTTCACTGGGTTAATACATATTGTATACATAAACTTCTGATACACACTGTACACGTAGAATTTTTATGATTTCTACAACTACAGAAAGAGGACTATGTAAAAGCTAAAGGAGAGTGAAATGACAATTATTGTAATCCAGTGGCTCATCCACAACAGAAATGGACATCACATCAAACATGACAAGGTGTACCCTCATCAAACATGACAAGGTATGCCCAACAAGCATGTCCGACAAAGCAAAAGATGGGAACACAAACCTTAATCATCTAGAAGTTCTTGAAAATTTTATTTCAATGTGCTCAAATGCTTACATGGATAGATAAGATGTGATGTACCCATGGACAGCACTAATTGAAATGACAATTGTTAGATTTGAGTGTTCTCTAATGCCACATTGAAATGACAATTATTCTAAAGGATGATGTGAGCTGCCTCAGATTTCACATTTAAGCTGTCAATCAATAGAATCAAGCAACAATTGCTCATACTCTTGGAGAAACCATCAAAGAGAACGTGTAACTTTTAACCATGTGTCTTTCAAACAAAACAAACAAGAGTAATAACCACTTAATAGAAAACAGTTAACATACAGTTTCAGGTCAATTCATCGAGTTAAGAGGCAGGTTTTCAAAGCATTTATCAACAGATCTATTTCATTTTCCTCATCTTCCGTGCAAATGAAATGCTTTGTCTGTCCTTTGACGTATTACCGTAACTGAACAAAATTTTAGAAAATAATAATAAATGGGATTAGCGGAGGATTGATTAACCAGGTCAACAAAGCATTAATCTGAATGTGTAAACCAGATTGACAAGGCATGAAGATGAACTATCCCAAAATCTCTACGCGACAATCAACTTAACAATTAAAAACTGGTTGTGTTATAAACAAGCATTAATAGTGGACATACACAAGGCAAAATTTAACATGGAAAAGCACATCTTACCTTGACAATTTGAACCACTATGTTCTTATTGTGAGAATATGTGTTCTCCTCAGATTAGGAATCAGTGTCCTATGTTTATTAGACTTCTATATATCTCAGTAATGTATTCATGTAGGGTTAGGATTAGTGGTACTCTATATAAATGATGTATGTATTCTTTGTTCAAATTAATTCAATCTAATATACAGGTTGTTTAGAAATCTTACAACAACTATGTAGAGATTTTTTAAAAATGGGGTTTAAATCTCAACCTTTTGATCCTTGAGGGTTTCATTTTCAATAATTTGAGAAAGATGATTTTTAAGAGATTTCACCAAGGAAAATGAGGAGATGTTTTGGTTTTGATGAAGAACACTAGAAATTTGGGGGTTTTGGAATTTGTGGGAAAAACCTATGGGTTTTCTTTCTTTTCTTGTGTTAAATGAATGAATGAGTGTAGATTTCATATTATGTTTTGCAAAAATGGCAATCTTGTGATGTATGGGGATTGAGAATTTATTTTAAAGTCATTGTTGAATGCATGAGTATGTATAGTTGTGAGATGACAAATTGTTGAGTACCTCTCTCTATTGTGACAACCGAAGTGCTATTCAAATTGCTCATAATACTGTCTTCCATGAACGGACAAAACATATTGAGATTGATTGTCACTTCGTCCGTCAGCATCTGCAGTCTGGCTTTATCTCGCTTCCTTTTGTCTCTTCGGCTCTGCAACTTGCTGACTTCTTCACTAAGACTCACACCACTGCTCGGTTTCAGTTTTTTCTTGGCAAACTCTCCGTGTTTTCTGCTAAAACACCTTGAGTTTGAGCGGGGGTGTGAGAATATGTGTTCTCCTCAGATTAGGAATCAGTGTCCTATGTTTATTAGACTTCTATATATCTCAGTAATGTATTCATGTAGGGTTAGGATTAGTGGTACTCTATATAAATGATGTATGTATTCTTTGTTCAAATTAATTCAATCTAATATACAGGTTGTTTAGAAATCTTACACTTATCTGGATCGTTGAGATCAACCTTGTGAGGTGCAGGAACAGATTTTGCAACTGCATTGATGATTTTCATTCTATCTATACCGGTATTTGCTCGGGCTTTCATACAATACTCCAAACTACAAAAGATAATTAAGTCAGAAAGATCCAGGCAACAGATTACAGTTCATGTTCGAAACATGCAATTCCAACTAGGTGAACTCATAACACGATCCAATTCCAACCCAACCTCATTTTTTTTTCCCCCACCCGTCTTTCCCAACATTGGAGTTCGTTACGGGTCAAAAAAGAACAAGTGGTTTACTGTTGGTAAACCAGTAAGTGAAGTGTACTAACTTAATTATTCCCCAGCCACAATTAGCGAATTTCACCACCAAAAAGAAAAACTTCTTAAACTTACAGCATATGACTTCTAGTTCAGATGCATTAAATATCCCAAATCCCAAATCCCAAATCTATATAATATATGCTGAAATTCTCGAAGAACATCAACACAAAAAGTGAAGTTCAGAATGTGCATTTTTTTCCAGAGTAAACAGCAATAATGCAACGCAAGAAAAGGTTTAAAAAAACAAAAAGAGAGAGAAAGAGAGATAAGCCAGTCCAGCATGGACATGTTTCTCCCAGATCTCCTGGATTCACCGTATCTTTGCATCCCCATTGGTGTTTCCAACTACCTCTTTATGATAACAAAGCTTCTCAAGTTTGGTGGAACAAACACGTTTACCCACTACTTTGTTATGACATGTATGACATTTTCTCGCCATCCTTTGAGAAAGATTTGCTTCTTTAGAGTTGAGACTTGTTGACAGTGTTAACAACTTGACACTGCCACACATGTTCGAACTAGTTTGCACAAAAAAAGGGGTTCTTTATCTACAGTAATCTTAAAAATACACATATGTGAGCTCTATGTGGCTCCTTTCGAAGGAGACTACACCGTGACTATTATTTTTTTATCATTTTTTTGCTCTGCATGCATATTTGCATATAGATCATTGTTCTCAGTCAATAAAGTAAATTCACAAGCATAAACTTACCCATGTTCCTGGCCCTGGATTTTGGATAGCATCCTTATCTGACACACATGTCCAAAGTCAAAACACAACACTTGAGTTCATATCCACAAATTGTAGCTAATTTCATCACAGGAATTCCAACATTAATCAGGGAAATTCACAACTAGGGAAGAGATTTCCAGGTAGCCACATCACCCTTGGCTGTAGACTTTAAAATTTGCTCCATTAACATATTTATTTCCAAATTTTTTTACCTTGGCAGTAGTACGAGACATTTAAGCATATGTTACTGAATTCCACATCACATTTAAGCATGCAAGCCTATTTGAATTCCACATCTTGAAGGTATTAATTCATATGTTACCGATAGAAAAAGGTATTAATTCATATGTTTCATGTGTAAATATGCTTTTTGGAAGGGGAATCATAAAGTCAATACTTCATGCACATCTCCAGGCTATTAGCAAATGAACATCTATGTTAGTGAAGGGATCCTTTACCAGATAAAACTACTTAATGATTTTTCTCTTTAATTTGACCCATGCATCATGAAACTATAAGAAATTTTTAACAACTTATGTGTGATGCACTGTCATGGGCTGAAACTAATGACACCTTAAATTTCAATTGATCAGCTTCGTAGAGCCTTATTCACCTGTCACTCTACTAGAGTTTAATTTTTTATACATAACATGCCATCTCTTCCGACCATCATTGTCTTCATGTTCTCCTTGTAATGCCTTTAACTTGAACCAAATTATGACAAATTGCAATCAGTGGCATTTTTGCAGCAATCATCACATATGATTTTATGTTTGTTTGTTCTCATTTTGAACTGTTTCTAGTTTGCTTGTATGATTTAGTTTACATTCTTTCAATACTTAAGTATTCATTTAACCCAATTTTCTCAATATCCTCACTCATTTTTGTTGTTGAGTCTTGCTTCTCCATTTTTTGTACCATTCGTATGACCCAATTTACAGGTCACTTTTAGAACTCTTCCTTTGTGTTGATGGGGCGTTTTATAATATGACAACCATGGGGAATGCTTCTTTACTTCAATTTAATTCTAAATCTATTGAGTATCAACAATTTCATGTTCTCTCTCATTTGTGGATCTTGATTATATGTTAATGGAAAAATGGACACCTTATGGTATTTGATACTTAATAATAACTTGAACCCTTTTCAATCTTATGTTGGTTGCACCTCATGTATTTAAGATTAGTCTTGCTCATAATATTCAATTTTAAGTAATTGGAATCAAGTCTTGTTGAGTTTGAGTCACAAAGTTTCCATAATGGCCTAAATTGTATAGCATTATTTTATTTGCATTGAAGCCACACTTTGGAGTATGTTTTGGGTTGTCTACTAAGTTCATAAATGGCCTAAATATCAACCTTTGATGGAAGCCCGTGATTGAAATTTTATTTCTGATCTCTAATTGTTTCAAAGCTTGTAATTGCTCCAATATATATGTTCAATCTTGAAGGAAAATGATAAGTTCAAGCTGCCCCTCTATTTATAGAACCTATGAAACCACTTTTTTTTAGTTTTAAAGTAGGGAGGCTTTTATGCCAAACATTTTCATCTCTTGCCTTATTTTTACTGATAACCAAATGTGTTTGATCCTCGCAAAGAAACCACGTCAACTTTTTCATGTTGTTTCTTCAACGGTGTAGTCTTTTCTATCACTGACAATATCTTACAGTGCTACTCCTAAATTTGATGCCATGTTATTTATCGAAAAATTAAAAAAATAAAATTGATGGCATGGGAGTTGTTATAGATAGTTTTAGAGATGGAGCATGTATTATAGCTGGAGCTTGTAATACCAAGGAGGACAATTGAATTGAAAGTTGAGATGATTTGATTATGTGCCAAAAAAACAAATACTACTGCAAGAATAAGGACTGATGCCTTGTAGTTAAGGGGCTGCAAAAACTATGAGAAAGCTTAAAATGTTATTGTTTGAGATAAGTCATGACTTTGATGATGACCAACTAGTCGAGAGACATTTATTTAGATAGAACAATATCATAAGATTCAAAACAAATTCATGTAGCTTTGCCCATAATTTGGAAAGGTGTTGCACTGCGTCACACAACTTAGAGCTACCATAGTTTCTTGTAAGTTACAAAATACTATAACCTCATTATTATTCATAATTGTTTCTTCCTTTGTTCAGCTATGGATTTTATGATGAATGCTTGAGGAAGTACGGAAATGCTAATGTTTGGAAGTATTTTACCGATCTTTTTAATTATCTACTACTTACGTATACATGCCGTGTCCGTATCCTAATTTTTTCAAAATAGTTGTCTCGTGCCTGTGTTAGTGTTCATGCTTCCGGTTAACAAAATAGGAACTAACAATGAGAAATTTGAGGGTAAACCTAAAAATGAGGTCAGACAATAGACAAAAAGATATTAAAAAATTTGATTGGGAAAGGCAATAGGAATCCTAGCAAGAAATATTTGGCAATCATAAAAAATAAAAAAAAATAAAAAGAACTGTATATGAATACTTCAATAGATACACTTATATATATGAAAAAAAAAGAAGATACTTCAATTGATAATTTAATGAAACATATTGAATACTCAATTAAAACTGAAGAAGAAACAATAAGGAAACCAATGGAAATTACTTGAGGTTCATTATAGGAAGCACGTATGAAAGGAATAAGAAGTGTATCATCTTGTAAGAAGAACAGTCAATTAAATATTGAGATAGCTAATTCTCATCTCTCAGTATCTGAAATTTAAGCCATAAATATGCAAATATTAAGTTTTATATAGATTTAAAACAAGGGTTCGAATCCCATTTCTCTCAATCTCCAATCCCTGCACCATTTTCTAGGGTTCCAATGAAGAGGGTTTGATTCCAATGACGGCAAAAGAAGAGCAAAAGAGGAGAGCAGAGAAGAGATAGTTGGATGCCGGAGGGAGAACCAGTGGGAAGTCACTGCCGCCGCTGCTACAGACAGACTGTGAGGGTAACGCGAAAGCAAGAGAGAGAGATTGTGAGGGTTTGTGCGAGTGAGTGTGAGAGGAAAGAAAAGGAGAGGAGAGGAGGGTATCTCACGCTAGTTCTGTTGGGGCTCCATGATGGAAAGAGACGACTGGGAGAAGGCAAACAGTTTTTTTTTTTTTTTGTTGATCTGAGAAGATGATACTGAAAAGGTATATGGAAGACAGGGCAAAGACGAAGGGTGCGGGAAGCAAAAAGAAACCTTTTTTTTGCAACGGAGGACTAAATAGCTTTGCCAAAAAAAAAAAAAAAACAATCACCCAAAAAAAAAAAAAAAAACCGACGGGTGACAAATTGTTGCATAAAATACTATTTTTTGCCACAGTCTTGGATTTTCTGTGCAAAAAAAAAAAATTTATTTGACGACAGCGTCATTTACCGACGCAAAAGGTTCCGTGTTTAATACTCATTTTTCTAGTAATGATATACTCATTCCTAACTCTGTATTTTCTAGTCTTACAACACATTCACCTTAGCATCTTCATCTCAGCAATACTCATCTTATTTACATGTTTCTTAGTTGCCCAATATTTGGTCCCATACAACATCGTTGGTCTAATAGCCGGTCTATAGAACTTTCCTTTTTAGTTTAGTGGGTACTCATTTATTGCACAGTACCCCAGACACAATCCTCCACTTAAGCCACCCCACCTTAATTATATGGACCACATCCGCTTCAATCTCCTCAGCCGATATGATAATCAATCCTAAATAACGAAAATGTTCACTCTTAGGTAGTTCTTGGTTCTCAGTGTACACCTCTCCTCTGCTTTCATTGTTACTATTACTAAAATTACACTCCATGTACTCTATCTTAGTTCTATTTATCCTAAATCCTATGGATTCAAATGCTTCTCTCGAAGTCTCCAACTTAGTGTTAACTCCTTCTCTAGTGTCATTCACTAACACGATATCATCTGCACACAAAATAATAATAATAATAATAATAAAATAAATAAAATAAAAAATAAAAAATAAAAATCTTGTAAAGGAATAGTTAAGTTAGTTATGTAGTAGTTTGTGTAGTTGAGATGTCACAAGTTGGCTGTAATGGTTAGGTTTACTGAGTTGGATTAGTTAGAGAGGCAGAGCTTGTGTGTGTGTATATATATATATATAAAAGAAGCCAAGTCTGTAAGGGCATGACCTGAGAATATGAAATAACACAAGAATGGTCTTCTTCATTTCTCTGATTTTTCTCTTTCTGTTTCTTCATTTCTTTTCATTCAGGTTCTTAGTTTCTACAATTCTCACTCATAGTCTTTACAAGAAAAGTATTGGGGAAAATCCCACCTCTCTTCACTCTGGACACAAGAGGCAAGTTCTATACCAAATTAAATTCACTTAACAAAGAGAGATCATAGAGCTCTGTAAAACTATTCATAATTCTTAAATTTTTTACATCAAAAGTAGGAGTTACAGAAAATAGTATCCTCACGTTCTGAATATATAATTCTAGTAGGGCCTATAAGTAATTTATAAGCCTCTGAACATCCAAATTCTTCAAAATATAAACAGAGACACAATATAAATTTACATACCAAAATAAAGAAATAAAATATAAAGAAAAACACAATATACATTTACATATCAAATTAAAGGAATTTGGAAATACAGCCTAAAGAATGGAGCTTATATCCACAATTATGCCACTAATAATGTTGCAGATCCATTTTCGGCCTTTGCTTCCGAAGCATGTCCAATTGTCCATCCTTTTTGTGTCTCCTTAGTGACAACCTTTGTACCTGTTAAGTGTTATTGTTATCTAAGGGTAGTTTAGTACTTTAGCTTATGTTTATGTTTATTAGCTTAAATACGTTTGCTTAAGTTGTAACCCTATTATCATTGAAATAATATTACAGCAGCTGCTTCTCTCCTTCTCTCTCGGTTCATTCTTCTTCCTCTTCTTCATCTGTGAAGCTAACATGGTATCAGAGCCTCCTCTTCCTCCATAAAGAATTTTTCCTGGTCATTCTTTACTTACCTCTTGTTTTTTCATTTTTTTGTGTACAATTTCAAAAAAAAAAAAAAAATTCTCCATGCTCAAAATTTGATGGGCTTCCTACCTAAGAATTTATTTTAATTTTTTGTCCATTGTTTGGTTGTTTTTCAATTTTTGGTTGATTTTCTGGGAAAACGACTGATTTTTCGAAACTCCTTGCTCCAGCCTTTTTAGGGTTGATTTTTCCCTTCCTCTCTTCTCCTTGGGAGCCGACTAGACCAATGTGGTAGATTAGGAGTCTTGTTTTAATGATTTCTTGAGGTTTTTGTAGTCAATTAGTCCTTTGCTTGCTCTGTCTAACTTGTTGTGATGTGGGTTTGCTCTGTTTTCACCAATATCTGTGAGTTGCTATCTCCAGTTGATTGTTTTCTAATTTGTTTGATACCTTGCTCTATTTTCCTATGGCTGGGATCGAGGGCTAGATTTCCAAGGGCCATGAGGAGAAGGGATTGAGTCGTGGTATGACTCTTGGTGATAGTCCTTCTCTTCAATTTAGTCCCGTTAAGCTTGACGGTACCAACTACTTGATTTGGTCTCGCTCTTGTAGTCTTGCTATCGCTGCTCGTCGTTTGACTGGATATATTGGTGGTACCCTCAAGCAATCTGCTGATGATGATTTGCGTACTCAATGGATTTCCGAGAATGCTTTGGTTATGACTTGGCTGATCAATTCCATGAAGCCTACACTTAGTCAGACTTTCCTTTTGTTAGACACTTCTCATAAGATTTGGATAGCTGTGGCACAGATGTATTCTCAAAAAGGTAATGATGCACAGGCCTATGAGTTCCGGCAGAAGGTTCGGGACTTAGATCAGAAGGATCGCTCACTTGCAGTGTATTATGCTGAGTTGAGTGGCTTGTGGCAGGAATTAGATTATTACCAGAGCTTTCAAGCTGCCTCTTTGTTTCAGCAGGCTATCGAGAAGGAACATGTTTATGATTTCCTTGCTGGTCTTAATTTGGAGTATGATCAGATTCGTGTTTAAGTGTTGGGCTGTTCTCCGTTTCCCACCTTGCGAGAGGCTTATGCACTTGTTCAGCAAGAGGAGAGTAGACGTAGTGCTATGGTGCACTCCTCTCCACTAGATTGCTCTGCTTTGGTTGTTGTTCCTTCTTCGCGAGTACCATGCCTAGTCCGTCTTAGTTTGGTAGCCAAGTTCTATCAGCTAATCGGGATTGCTTGAAGTGTGATTATTGTGGGAAGGACAAACATGACCGGGCACATTGCTAGAAGTTGAATGGTTGCCCTTCTCGAGGCCGTGGTCGTGGTGGTGGAGTTCGTCCTCAAGCACATGTGTTCGAGATTACTGCTAGCACCCCTGCTGACACTGGTACTATTTCACAAGATGAGCTACACACTCTTAGGCGTTTGATGGCTTGGTTAGATTCTACCACAACCTCTTCTTCTTCTGCTTCTTCCAACTTTGCTCACACAGGTATTCCTGCTAATGCACTCAGTACATCCTCATCATCTCCTTGGATTATTGATTCCAGTGCTACAGACCACATGACAAGTGCCTCAAGTCTTTTTTATTCATATTCCCCTTGTTCTGGGCGAGATAAGGCACTATATCCTCTATCTCTGGCAAGGGTTTGGTTCTTTGTTCCTCTTTATTGTCTCTTTCATCTATGCTTCATGTTTCTATTTTTTCCACTAACTTACTCTCTGTCTGTAGTCTTACTACCTCTCAAAATTGTTTCGTGACCTTTTTTAATACTCATTGTGGCTTTCAGGAATTGGCTATGGGGAAAATGATTGGCAGTGGTAGAGCACAAGGTGGACTGTACTTTCTGGATGCTGTTCCTTCTGCCTTACCTTTGTCATACCTAGAGGAGCATGGCATCCTTTATCAGACTAGTTGTGTTGGCACTCAACAAAATGGAGTTGCTGAACACAAGAATGGCCATCTCTTTGAAGTTGCTCACTCCCTCTTTGTTTACCATGCATGTTCCTTCGTCTTTTAGGGGTGACGCTATTCTTACCGCTACTTACCTTATTAACCGTATGCCTTCCAGTGCCCTCCAATTTCAAATTCCTCTCAAACTTCTACCTATCACTTATCCCACCCCTTCTCTTCCTCCTCGGGTTTTTGGGTGTGTTTATTTTGTTCATCTCCAACCTCGTGCTCGTTGGAAACTTGGTCCTAAGGCTGTGCATTGTGTCTTTATTGGCTATTCTGCTACTCAAAAGGGTTACAAATGCTATGATCCACACACTCGTAAAATATATGTTAATATGGATGTCATCTTCCATGAATCTGAGTCCATTTTCCTTCTTTCCCTCCATCTCCTTAGGTGGAGCGTGTTCCAAATGAGATTGCGGATGAGTCATATCAGCATGAGTTATCTTTTTTCCTTCCTAGTCAGCGGTCTATTATTTGTGGTGAGGGAAAGCCAAATAGTTCTCTTGATGTGGAGCTTGACATTGGTGGTCGTTTGGACAGAGCTGATCTTAAGACTTACTTACGGCGTCAAAAAGAACAGACTCCTCTTGTGCCACCAGGTCAATCATCATTCCTTGTGCCAGCTCTACGTCCTGTTTTGTTCTCCAGGTAATGACCCTCCGTCTACTTCTCCACCAGTAGTTAATAGTCCTATTGTTAATGATTTGAGTCTTCCTATCGCTCTTAGAAAGGGGGTTAGGGCTTGTACTCAATACCTTATTTCTAAATTTGTGTCATATGATTCATTGTCTCCTACATATCAGGCTTGTGTTTCATCTCTGTCTTCTGTGTGTACCCCACAGGGTTAGAAAGAAGCTATCAATGATTCTAAGTGGAAAGTAGCTATGGTAGAGGAGATGCAAGCTCTGAGCAAGAATAACACTTGGGAGTTGGTTCCTCTTCCTAGTGAAAAAAACCCAGTAGAGTGTAAGTGGGTGTTCACCATTAAGCAGAAAGCAAATAGGACAATTAAACGGTACAAAGCAAGATTAGTGGACAAGAGGTTTACCCAAATGTATGGAATTGATTATCAAGAAAACTTTGCTCCTGTTGCGAAGATGAATTCCATTCGAGTTCTTCTTTCATGTGCTGCTAACTTGGGATGGTCTTTACAACAATTGGATGTGAAGAATGCCTCTCCATGGTGACTTAGAGGGGGAGGTGTATATGGATGTACCACCGGGATTCTCATCTCAATCTACAGTTGGCAAAGTTTGCAAGTTGAAGAAGGCTCTATATGGTTTGAAACAATCTCCCCGAGCTTGGTTTGACCGATTTCTAAAGGCTATGTTGAGATTCGGGTATAAGCAGAGCAATGCAGGGCCAAGGTATTTGAGATCAAAGATCTTGGCTTGTTGAGATACTTTCTTGGAATTGAAGTTGCTAGATCTGACAAAGGCATCTTTATTTCTCAAAGGAAGTATGTTCTAGATCTTCTTGGGAAAACTGGTATGTTGTGGTGTGCCGTTCGGCACTGTTTTGGTTGTTCTTAGAGTACCGGGAGAGAAACAAAAATAATGTGCCCATGTATAATGTATGGCATGTGTGCAAAGGTTATTTGGAGGCTTGCATGTGTGTCTTTGGTAAAGTGAAGGGCTGAAGGTGTGTTTGGGTGCTAATGGGTCGGATTGTGAGGGTGCAACGTAGTGGGTGTAAACTGTAGTCTAAAAATTCTGCACACAAATACAAACTTTAAAAATCAAGGAATTATATCAAACGGATGAATTTTGAATTGAAATTTTTACGGTAGATTAATTACATATTGAATTGCATACCAGAAATTTCTTTCAATTTTTGAGAGTTGAAATTCATATAAATTGATGCGTTCAAATCTGTCCAGAAAACTAGTATAAAACTGTAACTTCGAAAGTGTCATTCTCTGTGGATATAAATTTGAAAATTATCAAATCAGTGTTATTAGAACCGGTTACGAATCTAGTTTCTTACATTTTTTTGCCTTGGGTTGATTGCTCGTGTATATTAAGAGAACTGTTAATTTCTTTAAAGTGTTGCAAAAAGCGATCTGTTTGGACATAATTAATTGCAAATAATTATTTTGATAAGCAAATCAAGTAAAACCAATTGGGTTTGAAACTTAGGATATATGAGTTGATATCTGGAGGGTTTTGGAATTTTTCGAACAGCGTGGGGTGAGTTTTTAATTTTCAAAGTTAGCAAATAGATTGGGAAAACTTGTTTAAAATTTTATTTTATCTCAAAGTCACATTCAATTAAGTTTCGATTTGAACCCAGGTCTTGGATAATTTGAGACATTGAAGAACATGAACTTAAGTATTATTTACGAGTAACAATGCGTTGGGTTGAGCTGTGTTAGTGCGTTTTAGTTTGGGATTACTTAGTTTATTATTCCTTTTAATAGTTTTGAATTAGTAATGACGTATAGCTTTCATACTTTGTTCAGGCACTAGTTGGACTTTCATACTCTATTCGAGAATTATATTATTCCGTTTTCAAGTAAGTAGTTGCATGCTACATATTTTTGTAAATGTTTCCTTACCCTGAACTGTTGGTTAAATTATTATGATATTTTTAGAATTGGGCTATATCTAAAACATGTGTAAACTTGGTATACTGTAAACTATTAGTTATGATCTCATATTTATAATGGTGAATTAGCACGTTTTGCGAAACTGAATGGTATTGATTATTGGGACCATCTATATATATAAAAGTCCAGGGAATTTATTCCACTGTGTGTGGTGACTCTGGTTACTAGGGAATAGATCCGGATTGGACTGTGATGACTCTAGTGCTCAAAGATTGTAAGGAAA
Organism: Camellia sinensis; assembly: GCF_004153795.1. NCBI lineage: Eukaryota > Viridiplantae > Streptophyta > Magnoliopsida > Ericales > Theaceae > Camellia > Camellia sinensis. The sequence goes on from NW_021025475.1 coordinate 1,122,630, forward strand.
AGACCTAGGCTAGGCTAGGTGACCTTCAGTTGGATCGTCTAAGAGAAAAGGCCCGGGTTGCCACCTAAGGATTTTAGACTTGATCCATTTCATGCTCTTGAATCCAGGATTCCGTGTCTTTAATTGTTGTTTATGCCTTTTTCAAATTGTTGGTAGTTGGGTTGAGTGTTGGTCGTGTTTGAAACAGGTTGAGAGTTAGTTTTTCAAAAGGGTTGTTGTCCAGTTTTTTTCTTGTTCGCTTGAGCAGTGTTTTGGGCGCTCGAGCGGTCTTTGAGATTTCCCAATATTTTCGCAAGTCTGCAAAATTTCTGGGAGTAGGTTATCTTCACTCAAGCAATCTTTCCTGCGCTCAAGCAGTCTTTTGCAGTCTACAAAACTTCTGGGAGAGAGTCATTGTACGCTCGAGTGGTGTTCTTGGTCACTCGAGCGGTGTCACTTATTGTGTCTGACGCTCGAGCGATGTTTTGGTCACTCAAGCAGTCTATGCATTTATCAGATCAGGAAAAGGAAAATTTTAATCACTTTTTCATTCCTCTTTCTCTCTAAAACACCTCTAACCCTAATTTCTTCACTCTCTCTCTCTCTCTCTCTAGTTTTTGCCCTAAAACCTGAAATACACCCTCACCCATTGATTTATCCACCATAGCTCTTTGAAGAAAAAGATAGAGCTCGTCAAAAGCTTCATTCTAATTAGAGAGGATCTTATTTTCAACTTCGTCAAAGTTTTACCCTTGTTCTCTTCCTCTTCGACTTGTGAGGTAGGAATCTCTTTAATCTTTGGTATGATTCTTAGCCTAGTTATTTGCTCTTTGAAAAGGTTTAGTAATTTGGGAATTTTGGGTTAAACCTAGGGTTTGATTTTGAAATGTAAAAGAGAGGTTTTTCAAATAGATTCTTGAGAAGGTTGTGGATGTGTATAAAATATTGGGTTGTGTTGGATTGTTGAAATTTCCTTAAATGTGATTTTGAAAGTGAAGGAGGGTTTGTTTGAAAATCATTTGATTTATGGAAGAAAAGGGAAAAGATGTTGGGTTTTGAAAAGATAAGAGGAATGTATCTGTTGATGATGAGAGTGGAGTTGGATATGTAGTATCGCTCTCATTTTGAAAATGATGAGGTTATATCTATTGCTGAAAAATTATCTGTTGAATAGAAATATCTATTTTGGGCTATCGATAGAGGATAACTTTGATTGTTGTAAAAATTACATAAAGATTAGGTAAATTGAACCCATTTACTCATACATCCTGCATTGAGTATTGTTTCATACTTAAACATTGAAAATGTGTTGTTTTGAGAAAAATGGGTGAATATACCTTGGTGAATCTGGTTAGGAGGTATGGTTGTGGTTATTATGTTAGCCTGTGTGTCCTTGGTGAAAGTCCAAAAACCCGCGCGGTTAGGTGCCAATCCTTCCGGTTAGTACCGCTAAAATGGCTTTGGTAGTGCTTGTATAGCTTACTGGCAAAAACATACATAGAGATTCCCAATATTTTGTATCCACTGCCTTATTTTCTGATATAAAATGATATTTTTTTTTCATGAATTGATATATAATCCTGGCATTGCATTATTTTGAGATGGAAATGTAAAACGTCTGACAAATGGCAAACATATACATTCACCTTATGACTTCGTTAAGTTTTATATATTGTGTTAAAGTATCTCTACTGAGCTTTAACTCACCCTATATGGAAAACAACTTTTAGGTGCTGATGATATGTCTTCTCTAAGGACATAGTTTAGGAGGACTTAGAGCCAAGAGCTCATTTTGTTTCTTTTGATGTAATTATTTTTGTACAAACTATAGGCTTTAACTATATTGAGTTGAACTCACTTTTGTTATACCCAAGCATTGATTTGGAAAGATATAGCCATTGGGGCATAAACTTGCCTGTATCTCCTTATGTTTCAATTCATTTACACATGTCATATGCTATAGATTTAGAATCTAGGATTTATGAATGTATACATGTATATGTCATCTTTTGTATGATTGAGGAGTATCAATGGAAATTTAAATATATCGTAGATTACACATTATATGGAATATTACGCTATGGGGGGTTATTATTTCGGAGCGTTACAAGGATGACACTTGGTTTGATATTGGATCCAACGGGCTTATTACCTTGAGAACTTTGTGGCATGTTACTTGCTATTTTTGGTACCCAAATTATAACGATGATCATGTTATTATCTGTTTTAAGTGGAGAATCTCATTTGTTGTGTTCTTGAGGGACATTGATATTTTTATCTAAAATGTGGAACCTTATTTTTGAAACAAATTATGTTTATCAAAGCTGTATGCCAACCTAGTTTCTATTATATACATCATATTTTGGAATGGAACCCCTGTTTTCATAACTGTATTTTACTATCAATGCTTTTACTCACTGAGCTATCAACTGAATTAGTTGTTAAACATTTTTAGGTGAGAGAAGGACTTAGAGTGGACTCATGGCTTACCAGGGACTCTATCTTATGGACCTCTAGGATATTCATTTATTTTGTTTTCACTTGTTATGTCGGTTTTGTGCATATATTGTAGTTGGGTTTTATTTAGAATTATTTTATTTTGTGGGCAGTTTGTGTTCCTTTTAGTATATATTTTTGGAAGTTAGTTATGGCTGGTTTTACCATTTATGCTTGTGACATATCACTGGATTGAGTTTTGGTTTATTTATTACTGGACTATTGTAACATTTATTTGATGTGATTATGGATTCGTGTTTAAGCTTACGTGTGCCTTGGGCTAAAGCCTTGTGGGCTAAAGCTTTGTGGGCCACGGCCGGTCATGCTTGGGTTTAGGGTGTGACCCAAGAACACTTCAATAAGTTGATCATCAATATATTGCTTTAATGATTCAATCTATTGGGAAAAACTTCAATAGTACAAGCCAAAAAACAGCAATTTACACTACTCTTTTTTGATTTGACGGCTATAATGAAACTTGATGAATCAAAATTGTTTGAATACTTGGGTTCAGTTGTTAGAACCTTCAAAAATTATGAAAGAGCATCACAAATCGTCTGTTCCAAGCAAAAATATTCGAAGAGTTTCATACTTCGCATGATGTCATCCATGACAAGAATAATGACAAAAAAACTGAGTCTTGGTAGTTCATGTGAAAATGGTAGAGAAATCTGGCATTGTGCTTACTAAACCTCCTTAATGCATAAATTCACCCCAATTTCTTCTTCCTTGTCAAGTACATTTTAACAACATAAAGATGCATAAATGCATTTTACTTTCCAGGTAGTAAATTTAATGAGAACAGAGACAACTATGTAGTTAGAAAGGGTGACACTAGAACTTTCCCCCACCAGATTGTAAAGATTCTGACTCTTGACTACCAGCAAAAGTATCTGTAATTCAAAGCAGAATGACAAGTTCAAGTGCAGAACTAAGGTATAAGAGAAACTAGAAACTGAACTCTATTAACTAGGCATTGTTTCAAATTTGAGAAGATGAGAAGATAAGAAAATATAGCATTCAAGGCGAGGAAACAAGCATGGTGTCCAGGTTAAGAACAGAAAAGATCAAGCATGAATAACATATGCAGATGGAGGCTCAGAACAATACTTTTCAAACACTTGGTAATGTCCTTTTTAGACCTCAAATCCATGGCCTATCAAGTAGTTTCCTTGTTCCAACAAATAAGGTGCCAAGAAGCCCTTGGTCTACTGCACAAAGAAAAAGAATGGTTATTGAATGTTGTATACAAACGAAACAATAGATCAACTTCAATGTCAATGCCTCTTACCTACAGAGATACAGCAATGCTTTAGATGCAGCCAAAATAATACCCATGAAATGTTCGACATAATCCTTCTCACCATCAACACAGGTGTGGTATCAGCAGATGAGTGCCTCATATTTGATCCAGTCTCCAGAATAAAGAATTGGTCAAAGCATATTTCAGGCCACATGAAATTGTCACGTAACTTAACATGAAATTGGAATTTACCTACAAGAGGGAAAATATGAGACGAGTTGATGAGGAAACACAAGGGTGAGTAATAAATATTAGAACTCATATAAGTTCCACTATCTTTCTGCTTTGAGAGTATACCATCAAATTTGCAATTCAGAGCCGAAAACCATATAATTCAATGATAGGATAGGACCACATTTGGAAAAATTATCTCCAATTTATGAGTTTCAGTAAAGACGAGTTAGAAGAAGAATCAAAATGAGTGATGAAGAAGATCTATGCAAGCACCATAGCAAAGTAAGGATTCTTCCCTCTAAAGTTTTAGGAATTTGGTATATTGTTTATAAAGAAAACCACATACCTGATTTTTATGTCACTTCAAAATTCCAAAGTTTAAAGTCAGCTAATTCAAAACTGAAATGGCTCTTTGATTTGTCGATCCAATATACATAATGTGTTGTAAATAATATTTCTTTGTGGGTGAGAACAATCTCCAGCCATAAAAACATTTTCTCTTTTCCCCACTTCAATCCAGCTGCATCCAACAGGCTTTTTGAGATCTCTTGTCCTCATAAGCCTTCTTATCTCAAGAACACCATCCCATCTAGCTTCTGCAGCATATAAGTTTGATAACACCACATAGTTTCCAATATCACTAGCTTCAATTTCGAAAAGCTGATCAGCGACAACACGTCCCATTTCCACCTGATGGTGGGTTCTACAAGCACCAAGTAACGTCCCCCATACACTGGCATTAGCTTCAATGGGCATTTTAGACACAAAAGAATATGCATCATTAATTTGACCTCCTCGAGCAAGGAGATCCACCACACAAGCATACTGCTCCGTGGTTGGTTCCATGCCATGTACCTTGTTTATTGAATAAAAAATCTTCAATCCTTCGTCAACAAGGCCAGTATGACTGCAAGCAGATAATACCGCAGTTATTATAACATGGTCTGGCTTTACACCCAAATCAAGCATGTGAGAGAAGACACCCAATGCTTCTTTTCCCATGCCATGCATGGCATACCCTCCAACCATAGCCGTGAAGATAATCAGATCCTTCTGATGAGCTGATTGGAAGAGCTTGTATGCCGAATTGATACTTCCACATTTCGAATATACATCTAACAGAGCTGCCTTCAAGCGAACATCTTGGAAACAAGCCCTAACCACATATCCGTGGCATTGCCTGAGCAGGTGGATTGAGGCCATTTGAGCACAAACAGGAAGGAGGCTCATAACAGTTACGTCATCAGGCTTCACTCCATGACTTTTTAGCTCATGAAGCAGACTTAGAGCTTGACCGGGACAATCATTTTCAGCATAAACTCGAATCATTAGGTTCCAAGTGGTGAGATCCCTTTCAGACATACCATGAAATATCTTATGTGCATCATTGGGTGAGCCACAACTCACATATCCTGAGATGATTGAATTGCATGTGATCACATTCCTCTTCCCCGATAAACTTTCAAAAATCTTCGATGCGTACTCCATTTCACCACATTTGGCATATGCGTTGATTATTGCATTGCCAAGAGTAGGCGTAACATCGCCTAGCAAAAGACCAGACTTTATAGAAAATCCATGAGCCTCTTTAACCTTGTTGACTTTGGAAAGATTAGCACAAAATTGAATTATAGCCAAGATAGTTATGGAGTCGGGTCTTATCCTTTCCTCAAGCATCCAATGTAAGAGGCCAACAAACTGACATTCAAGCTGACTTTCTGCAATGGCATCAAGAATAGCATTCCACGATATCAAGTCTCTCCTATAAATTGATAAAAAGGTCCTGAATGCAGCTTCTATGTCGCTGCATTTTGCATAAAAACTTATTAGGGCATTTCCCACTGCTGTATCATCGTTTAGTCGATGATGATGTATAACATACCCATGAATCTGCTTGCCCACCTGCAAATTACGTAAATGGGCACAAGCAGGAAGAATGCTGAGAAGAGTGACAGAGTCTGGTCCAACCCGGTCCACTGAGAGGAATTCATGAAACAACTCCAAAGCTCTCAACCATTCACTGTTTGAGGTGTACCCAGATATTATTGTATTCCAGGAAACTAAATCCCTCGTTGTCATTCTCTGGAACACAGACTCTGCATCTTCCATTTGTCCAATCCTCGAGTAGAAGCTCACAAGAGCATTGACTACTGAAACATCTGCTACCAGCTCAGCCCGCCTCAGCACATGGCAATGTATCTCTTTCCCAAAATGGTAAGCAATATTCTCGTGTAACAAAGCACAAACAGGCAAAATGTTTGCAATAGTTGCGTAATTAGGTGATATTGATCCTTTCGCCATCCAACTAAACAATTTAAAAGCATCGTCATTAAAATTGTTCTCTGCAAATCCAGCAATTATCGCGTTCCATGAAACAACATCTTTCTCAGGAATTCTTTCAAACACATGATATGCATCATCATGGGCATGCCCGGATTTGGCATAAAAGGATACCAGAGCATTGCCTACCAAGGTATGAGAGTCTAACCTAGATTTGATCACATAAGAGTGCACACTTTTGCCTGAAACCAAGGCTCCTGTGCGTGCACACACAGGAAGAATGATAGCAACAGTTACAGAGGTGGGTTTAGGATCTATCCCAATATGCATTGAATGAAACAACCTCAAAACCTCAGAATCATGATTCATGGACCTGGACAGAGCAAACCCAGATAGGACTATGTTCCACATGACTGAATCACAATGGGTTATTTGAGCAAACAGTTTTTGACAGTCATCAAGAGCATTACACTTAGAATACATGTTAAGTAGTGATTTGGAAACAAGGTTGCAGGAAGTGTGGCCATGCTTAACAAGATGGCTATGAAGAGCTTTCCCAAAGTTGATGTCAGCAATGGAAGCAGCACATGATTTAAGAATGGTTGCTAAGGCTTGGTAATCAGGTTTGGAGACAATATTGAACATCCTATCTTTTTAAGGAAGAGGAGCAAGGCTTCATTTGTCATGTCTTTGATGGCGTGCTCCTTTTTTCCTCATCGAGGGCATAATCAACAAGGGGTTTCAGTTGCCCAACTGCCAAGATGTGTAGTTTGTGTAAGAATCGAAGTGACGTGATCCTATAAAAATATGTAGAAGAATTGGTTCAATAATCAATTTAGTAAACATTCTTGGTGGTATAGAATTTCCCTCTTATAAATTGTAATTTGAAATTGACAAAAAATTACAAATATTAGAAAAAAATATTACATTCAAACATACATCATCCAATATAAGCACTCCTCCGTACATCATCCATTCATACTCGTTCATACCTCTCTTGTCAGCTCTAATCCGAGTAGACATAGATAATCCAAACCATCTACTTCGTAGGTCTTGCAGTAAAAGTTATCCATACAAAAAATCAACTGTATCAAACAACTATAAACACTAGAACAAATTACATTTTGTTTCATAAAATAAATAATTTGAGTTTACAATCATATTTGCCTTTCATTTTATAAAACAAAATGTGATTTGTTCTTGTAATTATAGATTTCCAATAAAAGTGATTTTTTGTATGGACGACTTTTATTGCGCGATCTATGAGGTGGACGGTTTAGATAATCGATGTGGATCCGAATTGAGACTCATAGAAAGGGTGTCAATGAGTATGGAGAGATAAAAGTATGAAAAGGAGTTCATTCCAAGAAGTAAAGACCTTGATTGCGTTGCAAAATACCATAAGATAAGGGTACATTACTCTCACACCCCTGAATACTTCTGAAATAACACTGTCATCCCTCTATTCTTTAAAATATCTCTGACCTCCCTTACTTTTTGCATAATAGATGGACCCATATGTGAGTCAACTGTTAGTTGACCTAATAGAATTTGCTGGTGTAAGCAAAACACTCACCCCCTCAATGCCTAATTTACCCTTGCCATAGGCACTGTTTCGTTTGTATTTGTGAAATAATTTTGAAAAATAATTTTCTAGAAAGAGTTCACAAAATTTAAAAAATTGTTTGGTTGTTTATTTTGAAAATAATTTTGGAGTTTGAGATTATTTTATTTTATTATTATTATTTTTTTTTGTAGCTGAATAGATAAGTGTGAGAGAAAAAATGATTGATTGATGTGTAGTAGGGAGAAAAGTGATTTTAACTTTTTTTTCTTTTTCAAAAAGTTTCAACCAAATAAATTTTTGAAATTTTTTCTTAAAAGAGACCAACCAAACAAGGCATATTATTCTCTTCTCTACATCAGCTCTCTCCACCATTTTGCAAAATTCTTCAACTACACAACAACCTTTACCACCCAGAAACCTAATTACACAGCCACCTTCACCTTCCACTCAACTAAAGGTGTAGAGTGTGTAATGAATTTCATATACAATGCATGCCCACATCCAATAATACCATTTAACAAATAATAACCATTGAGTATAATAAAACCATGTATAAAATGCAGTAATTGTGAACCACATATCAACAAACCAACATTCTTCAATTTCTTTTTTAATACAAAGATATGTTACACTAATAGGACAACAAGAGAACAGTGAATGAAGCTAAGCATTTCTTACCATTAAGAAGCATCTGAATTCAGCCAATAAGATAGGTACTAAAATCCATGGACAACAAGAATTTGCTACCGAATTCTTAAAGGACCCACGTATGAATAAGGAAAGCTGCTTGGATTGAGAAGACAAAAGAAAATCATTTAATCCAAATAGAACATTTCCTGCTGTTCAGAGCATTTCCAAATTGGGAGACCCAAAAGACATGAGCAACCTACACCCAACCCCTTAAAACCCCCCAAAACAAACCCTCCCCCATCCCCACAACCAGCACCCAACCATCCTTTACCCTCACAACCACTATAACCCACACCCAACCCACCAGTGCAACCCAAATCCAAACCAAACAAGAATTGGGAAAATAATTCAAAACCAAACAAGAATTGGGGAAAATAATTCAAATCCAAGGGGTTGTTTGGCATATAATTTGACTTTTTACAAAAAGATGTGCAAAGTGGTAGAGAGGCACTACAACAAATAGCACTTTTGGCGACTAAATTTTTGGTCTCCAAAAGTCAATTTTTAGTCGCCAAAACTTTTTAGCGATTAAAATTTTTGGTCGCCACGTTAGTCAGTGACCAATTGTCGGGAAAGGTTTTGGCGACTAAAAAGAATTTAGTTACCGAAAGTCATCAACTGCCGACTAATTTTTTAGTAGCCAAAATCTTTTCAAAAAAATTAATATCGCATTTTCAACAACTAAAAAATTTTTTCGCCTAAAACTAAAATTATTTAGGACTAAAATTCTTGACTAGATATAAGGGAGACCTGTTTTATTAACTGCTCAAATGTGTTTGTAAAAAATATTTTAATTTCTAAATGGAAACTGTAATTATTATAAAGGACATGCTGTTTCATATGCTTTACTCTTAAAACATGGGAAGAAAATGTAATAAACAAATCTTTTCCTGCCTAGAATTGGGTTTTTTCACGTGAATTTTAATAATAAAAAAAGTGCACTGCCACTTGGGTTTTTAAGTCTAACATTCAATTTAGTTGCTTCATATTGGAAATGATGTGCATTCTCAACATCAAGTATGGCCTCATACAAAAAATTGGGAATTCACACATGCACATACAAATGAATGTGTGCTTGCTTGCATTCACCCTTAAAAAATCATACAATTTGGGCATATTGCTTCACAGTAGGTCTAAACCCCTTCGTCAATTGATCCAAGTTGGACATTTGTAGTTTGTGAGTAGTTTGATTGAATCCTGTGAGTGAGACAATTTCTTGATTTGTAAGCAATTTGAATGAATCATGCTATATCTTTTTATCATATTTGAAAAATCTAGAAATCCCCTAGATGTTGATTTGTGATTATGTATCAATTTTAAGCAGAATATAACAATCTCAATCAAACAATCAAGACAAAGAGACACAACGATTTAACGTGGAAAAAACCACAATTGGACAGTATAATAAAACCATGTATAAAATGCAGCAATTGTGAACCACATATCAACAAACCAACATTCTTCAATTTCTTTTTTAATACAAAGATATGTTACACTAATAGGACAACAAGAGAACAGTGAATGAAGCTAAGCATTTCTTACCATTAAGAAGCATCTGAATTCAGCCAATAAGATAGGTACTAAAATCCATGGACAACAAGAATTTGCTACCGAATTCTTAAAGGACCCACGTATGAATAAGGAAAGCTGCTTGGATTGAGAAGACAAAAGAAAATCATTTAATCCAAATAGAACATTTCCTGCTGTTCAGAGCATTTCCAAATTGGGAGACCCAAAAGACATGAGCAACCTACACCCAACCCCTTAAAACCCCCCAAAACAAACCCTCCCCCATCCCCACAACCAGCACCCAACCATCCTTTACCCTCACAACCACTATAACCCACACCCAACCCACCAGTGCAACCCAAATCCAAACCAAACAAGAATTGGGAAAATAATTCAAAACCAAACAAGAATTGGGGAAAATAATTCAAATCCAAGGGGTTGTTTGGCATATAATTTGACTTTTTACAAAAAGATGTGCAAAGTGGTAGAGAGGCACTACAACAAATAGCACTTTTGGCGACTAAATTTTTGGTCTCCAAAAGTCAATTTTTAGTCGCCAAAACTTTTTAGCGATTAAAATTTTTGGTCGCCACGTTAGTCAATGACCAATTGTCGGGAAAGGTTTCGCCGACTAAAAAGAATTTAGTTACCGAAAGTCATCAATTGCCGACTAATTTTTTAGTCGCAAAAATCTTTTCAAAAAAATTAATATCGCATTTTCAACAACTAAAAAAATTTTTCGCCTAAAACTAAAATTATTTAGGACGAAAATTCTTGACTAGATATAAGGGAGACCTGTTTTATTAACTGCTCAAATGTGTTTGTAAAAAATATTTTAATTTCTAAATGGAAACTGTAATTATTATAAAGGACATGCTGTTTCATATGCTTTACTCTTAAAACATGGGAAGAAAATGTAATAAACAAATCTTTTCCTGCCTAGAATTGGGTTTTTTCACGTGAATTTTAATAATAAAAAAAGTGCACTGCCACTTGGGTTTTTAAGTCTAACATTCAATTTAGTTGCTTCATATTGGAAATGATGTGCATTCTCAACATCAAGTATGGCCTCATACAAAAAATTGGGGATTCACACATGCACATACAAATGAATGTGTGCTTGCTTGCATTCACCCTTAAAAAATCATACAATTTGGGCATATTGCTTCACAGTGGGTCTAAACCCCTTTGTCAATTGATCCAAGCTGGACATTTGTAGTTTGTGAGTAGTTTGATTGAATCCTGTGAGTGAGACAATTTCTTGATTTGTAAGCAATTTGAATGAATCATGCTATATCTTTTTATCATATTGTTTATTTAATAGATGAGGAATGTATTCCGGATTTGGTCAATGATACCTGAGAACTATTGCTTTTGGCATATGCTATAATTAGCATAAAGATATTCTAGTAAATTGTAATGAATTAATGCTTTCATTTGTTCAAAAATTTCAGAGTTCCATCTAGGGGTTTTTTTTGTCAGTCAATAAGATAAATTTCAAATATTATTACAAATTTTAAATATTTTATGAGAACTCAATCAAACTAGACATTCAACTATGTGAGTGAGTTTAGTAGTTACTTATCTCACAGTATCCAACCCCAATGTGGCCTTAGATAAGAAGTCCTCATACCTCTTCCTCTTAGTTATAGATATTTTGGCCAGAGCCCTAGTTTATGCGTCTCAATAGAAACAAATTATGCATTTAAAATTAAAAGCTTCAAGAAATAGTCCCTCTATCTCCAATACTGTGTTTTTCCGGTGACTGTTTTGTATTTGTTAAAAGCTCCCAATTCTAATGTAATTTCTACACAAAATGTTTTACAAACTTTCGCCCACACGGCAGGACAATCCATTAATTATTCTAAATCTGTTGCTTTTTTCTTCCCTAACATCCTGGTTCATGAAAGGTTCATCAATTGGCTTTTGCTTGAAATCACATAACAATAAATATTTAGGTCTTCTACTTATTTCGGTCTTCCACTTATTTTGTTGATAAATTTCTTTCCTATGTTGGCCAATCCACATTGATCAAACATTGCCTAGTTCCCTTCCTACTTACACTATGTCCTTCTTTCCTATCTCTAAAATCACCATCAACAAATTTGAATCCTGTTGTCTGAATTTTCTGTAGAATAGTTGCCCCTCATCACAAAAATATCTAGATTGAACTTTACAAACCCATAAAAAATATCCAGATTCAAGCAATCAGAAACAACCAAACCCACAACAATATCATGAATTGCAAAAGTTGGAAGTTGTAATTTACCTTGCAAGAGGAAGAGACGAAAGAGGAGGGTGAGAGGAGAGGAAAGGTGGTCGGTGGTGTCGTCGAGAGAGGATGTAATAACCCACATTCATATCTTAGTTATGTTCATGTGCATTTGCATGGTTTTGTCTTGTTAAGCTTGCAATTGTAGACTTTGACTTGTTTTGCCTAAGTAAAGGTCCCTGTCTTGTTTTGTGCTTATGTGATTTGCCTAAGTGTTGTTACATGCTTTGTTCCTTCCTTGTTGTCTCACGCCGAGGTCATCTTAAGCCTAGGTTACACCTTTGAACCTTTTTCACCTAGGACCATCTTGGAACCATTTTGGTTGACCTCCACCTTCGCCCTGGCATATTGGCCGAGATGTCATCATCTAGGCCGAGGTGTTCATCACCTAGGCCGAGATGTGTACCATCTAGGCCGAGATGTTATCCTTTAGGAATTGGAGATCTTTGACTCCTGCACCTGGTGATCTTGTTCCTGGACTGGTATGACCTAGACCGAGGTGTGACACATCTAGGCCGAGGTGTGGCATAGCTAGATCAAGTGTTATCCTTCCTAGCCGAGATCATTGTTCCCTTACTTGCCGAAATCTTGTCCTAGCCGAGATCATTACTTGCCGGAGTGCCCATGTCACTTTACTTGTTGTATATACTTTGTCTTACACATGTCTTGTCTTTCTATCACCTTTTGAGGAAGTCCAATCCGGTAGTGCCACGTGTCCCAGCAGAGGGTTAAGTCTGCTGGCAGTAGAGAAACCCACATCATTTGTCATATCTTTGCCTTTATAGAGAGAGAAGCTCTAGGAAGAGGGAAGAAGAAGTTCTTACAGAGAGAACTAGATTTTCAAGCTTGATCTTCACACCTTGAACCGTTATATCCGTGTCTTGAGGTTGGATTCTTGATCTACTCTTGTTATTCTATATGTTGATCTGATTGCATTGCATGATCTAGCATGATTCATAAGCCATGCATTGATTTGAAGTTCAGTTCTAGAAAGAGAAAATGGTGTTCTTGAGTTCTTGAAGAAAAGTCTTGTTTTGATCCGAAAGTTTGCATTAAGATCCATGTTTTTGTGTTTGTTTTCATAAAATCTTCAAGTATGGGTACCAAGGTCTATGTTTTCAAACTCATAACATAAAATCCCAGATTTTGTAATAACAAGTTATGATTTTAGCATTCATGTTCTTCATGTTCTTTAAGGAAGAAAACCCAGATTTCCAGACCTTACCTTGCCCTAGGTGTGGTCACCGGGACCACTCTTGCCTAGATCTCACACTTAGGACAAGCATCGTATCTCACCTTGGCCTACCTTGCATGATCACTCGCACCATTAGTCCATCTTGCATGAACACCTTGGCAGGCAGCCGTTCGCCGAAGCCTTGGTAACCACACCTCGGCCAAGAGGTGTGGGATCTCGGCAAGGACCTGGTTGGTACCCAGCATGTTTTCCCCGAGATGAAAAACAGTGTTTTAACTTCCAGCATGTTTTGCTTTGACTTGACCTAGTCTTGAAGGAAATGCCGGGATCATTTGCATTCATGTGAGGCTTGTCTTGAGAGTGCATTTCATATCCATCTTTGAGCATTCTTTCTTGTCTTCTTGAAGTGCATTCAGTAGACTTTGTCATGTGTTTGTAGGACTTGGACCCTTGCCTTCACCTCGACGTCTGAAGAGCTATGTGAGTGGTATTTTTAATAAAGCTATGTTATAAAGTTTTGAAAAAGCTTTGCTTCGTTTTGAAAAAGTATTTGATCAAGCATGAATGATTATCCCTAGTTTTTGTATCAAGTATTAGCTTTGTTTTGATGACATTCTTGGAAAGTCCTCCCATGCTAGGGGACTCTAAGGCCATGTAGCATCATGTTTGAGAGATCTCTGCCATCGACGGTCTATGAACGGATGGCCCCACCGACGGTCTGGTGTATGGGTGGATTTTTCTAATCGATTCCGGGTCGATTATTCCCTTGTTTTGTCCGGAATGTCATCGTTTTGTATTATGTAGATGTTATTAACATCCAAGAAGCTTGAAAGATTTGATTGGTGAACTTGATTCATCCCATATTTTGTTACAAGCCATGATATGTATTGTTTTGATAAAGATCTCGGATATCATTCATTTAACCCTTTATTACTAATATCATTCACTGAGTATCCAAGCTCACTCTCTCCTTATATATATGTAGGTGATGAGCAAGAAGGCTGCGACGCCTAGATAATTATTTGTAACTTGTTTTGGATTCGCATTTTTGTAGCATCTTGAAGATCATGCTTCTTGACTTGTAGTTTACTTCTTTTGTTTATGTCGGCTTGAGAAGCCTTTTCATCAATATGTAATATGTACCTTATTTTATTTGTATCCAAGTTGTAAACCATGTTAAGATGTATGCCATTTCATTTGATCTATGCACAACTCTTATGGACTACTTAGATTTAAATATATTGCTTCCGCACATGTAGGCCCCATATGTATACTCTGATTGTTGTGTGAATTTTTGTAAGTTGGCTTTTGGTAATCTCGGATTACTGGCCATCACGGCACCATTCTACTAGGGGCGGAATGGGGTCTTGACAGAGGATGACGGCAACATGAGAGGTGGTTAGCGGCGTCGTGATGGCGGTGGTGGCAAGAGGAGAGAGACGAAAGAGAAGGGCCAGAGGAGAGGCAGAGGACACTGACTTTGAGAGAGAGAGAGAGAGAGAGAGAGAGAGAGAGAGAGAGAGAGTACAGTATGAGAGAAATTTTGTGGGAAGAGACAGAGCAGTGAGTTTATGGGCGGGAAAGCAAATAATCTAATTCTTAATTGGCGATTAAGGGTTTAATTTGGCATAAACTATAAAAGTTAAAAAGTTAAAAAGGCCACATTATTTGGAAAAACTTTGTGGAGAAAGTCTAGAGGTTTTAAATTATTATTTTGAAAGTTTGTGGGGAAAGCTATAGGGCAAAATATTTTGCCCTTTGCATTTAACAACTAAAAAGTCAAAAATTAACAAGGGTAGAATGATCATTTCGATTTTATTACAATATTATATTACACATATTTTCGTAAAAAGTCAAAAAGTTATCCCAAACATATATCTTATTTTTCTCTACTTTTTAAACTAAAAATTCAAAAAGTGCATTTATTTAGAACATTCCAAACACTTACTAAATATTTTGTTCGCCAATTAATTTTATAAATTTCTTCAAAATTTGAAATGTTTCCTTCTAAATATTTTAGTTTTTTGGCGATTAAAAAATTTTTTAGTCACTGAAAATAAATTTTGGCAATATAACTTTTGGTCGCCAAAAATAAAAAGTAAATTTTTGTTTTTTATTCGACAATTAAATAATTTTAGTAGCGAAAACTAACTATACAGTAACTAAAATATTTTTCAGTTGCTAAAAATAAATTTTTGGTGACCAAAAGATAAAAAGTAAATTTTTGTTTTTCATTCGGCGACTAAATAATTTTAGTAGCCAAAACTAATTATACAACGACTAAAATATTTTAAGTGACTCTCTGAAAATAAATTTTTGGTGACCATACTTTTGATCGCTAAAGATAAAAAGTAAATTTTTATTTTTCATTCGGTAATTAAATAATTTTAGTAGCCAAAACTAGTTATACAACGACTAAAAAAATTTTTAGTCACCAATTGTGACATTTTTAGCGACTAAATTTTTTTTTAGTCGCCAATAATCAATATAACTTGACTAAAAAAAATTAGTAGCTAAATATTATACTCTTGCCGACTAATCTAATTTTTGGTTTCCAATTTCACAACTTTTGGCAACTAAATTTTTTTTAGTCGCCAAATTTGGTCACCAAAAGTGCAATTTGTTATAGTGAGGTGATGTAACCTAAATAAGAAATGATGCAACTCAAATAATAAAAGATGTGCTAAGTAGAGAATGCCAAAATTAGATGATGATTTCAACTAGGGGTGTTCGCGGATCGGATTTGTGCGGTTTGCGATTTGGTTTTGACCTGCCCACATCTATGCAGCTTGAGAAAAAGTCAAACAGCAATCGCCCGCAGTGCGGTTTGCGGTTTGTGTGGATATGATTTGCAGATGTGCGGGCGGTTTGTAGTTTGAATTTTTTCTTTAAAAATTAACATAGATATTGTTTAATCTTAACTTCACACACACTGAGACTGCCTACAGATTGAATGGAATTGTCACTTATGTCACCCATCAGTTTAACATCCATGATTTGCACAGTTTATATTTTGTAATATGAGAGCATTGTGTTGATCAAACATAAAAATTAGTTCAAAAAAAAGGTACTCTTTTTTTTTTTTTTTTTTTTTTTTTTTTGCATAAATAAGTTTAAAAAAAAAGTACTTTGAATCATTTAAATTATTAACCAAAGTGCAACTTATGTAAGACTAGAAGTCAATTAAGGAAAACAAATACAGAACATATAATGGAAGTTGTAAATTCTTCCAAGTAAATGAATGGCCAGGTTTTTCCAAAAAATATATATATATATATATACATATTTTTTTTCACCTTATCGGTGGACCAGCCAGTCGACCACTAAACGATTCAAGCAGTTCAAAAAAATTAGTTCAAACAGTTGAAAAAGAAAAAATTCCTCTTACCGGTCAACCGAAACCGCCCATACGTGTGCGGGTAGAGTCGGGTAGGGCGGGTTATGCGGGTCAGATAACCCTATGCCCAGCCTTAATTTCAACAAAGAAACAATTTTTTGGGGGGTAAATTATAAATATAGCCATTAGATTTGCTTAAAATATGAATTATTTGTGGTTTGAAATTACAAATACTCTCTTGTAAAAAACATTTATTTAATAGAATTAACTCAAAAAATGAAATTCCTAAGTGATCTCCTATACAATGACAAAATTACCTAAATTATTAATTAAAATAATTTATGAAATTATTAAAAATTTTTAATTAATTTGATAATTTATTAATAAAATGGATCATTTGTTATGAAATTAGAATGAGAGAGGTTGTTTGGAAAGTGCTAAATGAGTATATTTTTCACTTTTTACGAAAATATTTGAAAAAAGTAAAGAGGTGATGTGACTCAAACAAATAAGAAAATAAAAAAGTGCACTTTTTTAGCAGTTTCCAAACAACTCCATAATTTTCAAAAGCAAATTATATTTTAAGTAAATCTCAAATATATTTGTAATTTATTTATATATATATATATATATAGCAATTAGAGAGAAATTTTGGATAGAAAAAAAAGATGAGAGAAAGGTTGAAGAACAGGAAAAAGAGAGAGGAACGAAATTCCAAGTTTGTTTCCTACCTTCTAGTACGATGGCCATTGTCAACTCATCAATCACCCAACTCCATTAGTTGTAACCCAGCAAGTCAGCTACAAAAGGGATTATATAGGTTTGGTTGTTTTTATTATTATTTTTTGTTGGGGAGAGGGGAAAGGAAAAGAGTAGCACTAGCGTTTCACCTAAATTAAAACCCACTATTTCCCTGGGTTTGGCTAATGGTTAGAATGGTCAGCCGATATCAAAGTGATCTTGGAGTTGCACATTGGGCTGTAGTTAAGATGATATTTCGATATTTGCAAGGGACTGTAGACTTTGCATCTCAGATTAATCGAATTTAGTGATGTAATGGGTCTGCTGATAGAGATAGGCGCAAATCAATTACTTGTTACGCTTTTGTACTTAGAGGATGAGCCATTTCATGGTGCAGCAAGAAACAACAGTGTGTTTCCTTGTCCACGATGGAGTCAGAATATCTAGTTTGCACTGCTGCTATTTAAGAAGTAATATGGTTGAGGAGATTCTTACAGAGTTTGAGTGTAATAGGGCATTTGGATGAGTCTATTGTAGTCTATTGTGATAGCACAATTACTATAGCTTATGCGAGAGATCCCAAATACCATGAGAGAACTAAGCATATTGATACCTGTTATCACTTTATTCAATACATCATTGCGTAGGGTTTGGTGGTCCTAATGCATGTCTCTACTAGCGGCATGGTTGCTGATCCATTGACCAAAACCATTGCAGGAGATGTTTTTCACAGACATGTCAAGGGTTTGGGCTTACGTAGGATTTGATATGCTTGTATTAGATGGACCTTTTTTATCTCATGCATTAATGAAATTAGTTTTCTTTTGATTTGCATAATCATGAATTGTTTGAGCACATATCTTGAATTGCATATATATGTCACCAAGCTAAGATCAACCCTCTTATATTGACGATCACCCTGGCGCTTGGAAAGCGAGCGAGGTAAATGTTCTGCTACTTAGGAGTGAACAAAATTGGTTTATTAGTAAATGTCACCTTAGCATTGGCTAAGATGAGACTTGCATGAGTGGAACATGAAGTTTTTTCCACAACTTCATGGAACCTAAATATCGCCGAATGTAAGGTCTTAGATAGGCGCTTGATGAGTGACTAGGCTAAGAAACTCATGTTAGACACTTGTATAGCGGCTAGACTAAGATTTGTATGACGTTAAAGAGTTACAGCCTAATTTAGTGGAAGCTCCGCCCTAACGTACATATTATATTGTATGTGCTATAGTCAACCATAGAAAAGAGTAGCTAGATGGATCCCTACTTTATTACGGTGTGAGCTTAAGCCATGAATTGGTTTATTCTATGCCCTTGAACCTAGAAATATGTCATGAAGTGATGACTCGATGTTGCTACTTTAGCATGTCACTCTAGGATCATCATGAGTACGATCCAGAGGACCATGTCTAGGAAACCAATCAAATTTGAGTGAATAGACATGAATGGCTACAGAAAATTCTTAGATTTC
Organism: Camellia sinensis; assembly: GCF_004153795.1. Classification (NCBI taxonomy): domain Eukaryota; kingdom Viridiplantae; phylum Streptophyta; class Magnoliopsida; order Ericales; family Theaceae; genus Camellia; species Camellia sinensis. The sequence goes on from NW_021025475.1 coordinate 1,141,652, forward strand.
ATACTGTTGTATTGTAGCTCATAGCATGGACAATTACGTCAGATTTGTGTTCTCGATGTAGTCATGAGTACAAATACAGTGTTTAAGGTCAAGCATGTTTATGAATTGACTCATGAGTGATTTTAAATGCTTGATCTAGTATGATCTAACGACTTTAGAGGCGAGTGTTGACACTAAAAATTGTATATTCTCTGTCGATTGTATGTAACAAATGCAGAGAATTGGTCCAGCGGATGCTAGGTTTAAAGATTACGAGTTTTCACAAGTTTACAAGTGAAAAACGACTGAATATGAAGCCTAGAATACAAAGCAAGTGACAAAAAGGAAATAGTCAAAGAGACAGACGTGGCAGTTGCAGTTTTCCTGTCGATTCGTCTAGTAATAAAGTAGAACGTGGCCAAACATGGCCCAAGCGTCAAGCCATAAAGTTAGCATGCAAGGCATACAGGATACACGTCATATTTCCTAGAAGGAGAAAAGCTGCAACAGAGAAGCAGTTACTGGCAGTTGCAGAGATCATGGGCATTGAAGTGAAAGTAGCTGGCTATATGATGGGACACATGGCAGCAGAGTAGCAGTGGAGTTTGAAGACTAGCAATATAAAAGCTTGAAATTCGAAGTTAGAAAGGATCTTCAAACAAATTGACAACCCTTATAGCATTAGGAGTAACTTAACTTAGTTAGTTGTTACTTAGGAGTAGTCTATCTGTAGTTCAGTTTCTGTAACTAAGAATTCTCTGTCGATTGTCATGTACATTGAACTGGAAGTTTAATTTTACTGATTAAATTCCAAGTTTGTTTGTTCAACAATTGATTTTCAGTTTATTCCTTCTTGTTTCTTCGTATCACAGCCTCCAAAGAAGTCCTTGAATCTGTCAAGGCATAGAATGTTCAGACCACAATTGCTTGATTTGTTGTCGTTTGTAAAAGTTTGGCTTCTCTGTCAAATCACCCCTGTCGACTTAGCCTAGACCAGATTTTTTGCTAACATATTTTGGCACGCCCAGTGGGACCTGTCTAATTTGGAGTGATAGCTAGGAAGAAACAACATGAAGTCTTTAAAGATCTTGAGAAAAGGATTGAAGATGAAAAAGAGTTGGACGATGGAATTGAAGGAGTACAAGACAACTTAACTAATGGCCATTCAGTGGCCGGGTAAGAAATAGGCCAAGGAAATGGCCAAAATGTGGCCAAAACTGGCCAATCCAGTTGTCCACCAGTTGATCCAAGAAGGGCTCTTTTGCTACATACCCAGCAAGCAATTGGTTCCATGTCAGTATATGAGAACCAAGTGATGATTGATGACTTAATGGCTTTGTTTGAGAAAGCCAACATCAAGCCCAGTCAATCAAGAAAGATTGGAGAGGAAGCACAAGGGAAAAAAGCACAACCTAAGTCTCAAATGGCCCCTCAACAGCATGAAAAAGTAAGTGAACCTCTATCATTTTATAGACCTCCCACACTCCAAGAGAGATATGAGGAGGGAATAAACATAAATCCAATGTTTGAGAGGGAACAACCCACATATCATACAAACCCAGTATTTAATTACAATGTAAATAATATGGGAATGAAACTTGGGGGGGCAACTAAGGCCAAAAATGTATGATAATCTTGCATTTGAAGGGCCTGGTTATCAGGCTATGGCAGAACAGAGGAATAGGCCATTTAATCAAGTAAGGCCTCAAGATGCAAGGGATTTTACCATGCCTCAACCATATTTTGAACCCTACATGAGGCATCCAAGGCCTAGAGGGCCTGGTCTTCCTAATCCTTACTTCCAATCGGACGTTAAAGGAGGAGGGCAGTAACAGCAATACTTAGAACCTCAAGTCAACAGACAACAAATAATAAACATCATACAGGAAATGTATGGTCCAAGCTTAAGAAGGCCAAATAGACCAATGTTTAGGAGTCCTTATCCGCCATGGATGGAAACAATTCCCATCCCAAGGAATTACAGAATTCCTGAGTTTACTTTGTTCACAGGGAAGGAAAGACAGTCAACCATAGAACACGTAGGCAGATTCATACTCCAGTGTGGAGAACCTGGTTATGATGGTAATTCAAAGTTAAAGCTCTTTCCTCATTCTTTGTCGAAAGTGGCATTTACTTGGTTTATTAACTTGCCAGAGAACTCTGTTCACACTTGGCAAGACATGGAAAATCAGTTTCATGCTCAATTCTTTAGAACTGAACCTGAAGCGACAATGGTGGACTTGTCAAAATTTAAACAAAGACAAGGAGAAAGTGCAGAATAGTACATCGACAGGTTTAAAAAAGTAAAAAACCGTTGTCATGTATACATGCCTGAAATAGAAATAATAAGATTAGCCCAAAATGGTTTAGATTTTGAGCTTAGGAAAAAATTTGAAGGCATGATGTTTAGGGATTTATTTGAGTTGTCTTTAAGGGCAACTAGTTATGAGGCCATTCTCAGAGAAGAACAACATAGAAATGCAGCCTCATTGGGCACTTATTATCAAGAAGTTGAATTTGACATAGAAGTTGAAATAGATGTTGCCCAAGTAATAGGTAAAAAAACCTGTGGTTTGTGAGACATTAAGAAAGACAGACCAACATATAAGCATGCCAGCAACACAACCAACCAAAAAGAATGTGGCTATATCACATAGACAATATTCTTTTGATTTGTCTAAAGCAACTGCATTATTTGATGAGTTATTAACAAATAAGTTTTTAATTTTAACTCCAGGCCACAACATTCCTAAAGAAAGCGATAGAGTTGGCAAGGAATATTGCAAATAGCATAATTCTTTCAGACATTCTACTAATAATTGTGTTACATTTCGCAATTGTGTGCAGGATTTAATTCAGAAAAGAATGTTGAAATATGCCGGAAAAGATAAAGGGGTAATGGCAGTTGACAGTGATCCATTTCCTAGTATGGTGGAAATCAATATGGTGGCTACTGATTAGAAAAAATAAGGGAAAAATCCTAGAGTTCTGTTGGTGGAGTTAGAAAAACTTCACAAGGAAAGGCTGGAGAAAATGGCAAAAGAAGCAAAAGGAAAAAGAGTTCAAAAGGAACCAAGTGAGAGTTTCATCTGCTTCAGATGTGGTTCTGAGAAAGAAAAAACTAAGGCCAATGTGATTAATGGGATTCAACAAATTGGAAAAATTGTTGGCCTGAGGTTTAATACTATGGGAAGTGGGGATTTACAAATTTTTGATAGCGATTGTTTGTTCTATGATGGAACAGATCTTGGAAATTTTGGACCTGCAGAGAACTATGGTAAGGATGATGATCCATTCTTATTCCAAGGAGCACCTGTTCATCCATGCTTGGTTGGAGCTAGTAATGTGAGGGCTATGCTCAATCAACATAAGGGTTCTAAGCCTTATGGAAACCCAAAGGTTTTGACTAGGCCATATAGTGGCCAGCAGCAGCAATTTGGTGCATCATATAGTGGCTATCAACAATTTGGAAGGCCATATGGAGGGCATCAACAATTCACAAGACCATCTGGAGGATATCAGCAGCAGCATCATGGCCCAAGAGTGAGGCCAGAAATGCAACTAGTTCAGCCAAGAATGGTGAAACCTCCAATACCATCCCATTTGGGATAGCAATGAGTGTCACATCCAAAGTTTCCCATGAGTGGTTGGAGACCAATGGGAGAAACAAGAACTCAAAAAAGGAGAGAACAAAGAAGGTTTCATGCTATGATGTCCACTGCTATAGGGGATAAACCATCTGGAAGACAAGACTTAGTGTGGACTAGGAAAGGATTGGTTCCTGCTGCTAAAGGAAAAGAAGTGAAAGGCTCAACTTCTAAGGCCCATCCAGTGCAACCAGTTCATATTTTGAAAAGGAAAATGAGACTAGAAGAGACTGAAGATAGACCTGTGGGTAAGCTTTTAAAGAAGGATTTGTTAAGGCAAAAGCTGAAACAGTTAGAGAAAGATCTAATGTCTGATGAAGAAGATAACAATAACAAAAAAGATGTGTTAATGAAAGATGATCAAGATCAGGAGATGGTCATTGATAACAAGAATGTTAATGAAGGGGTTGAAGAAGATGAAGTGAAATCAGACAGTTCTGGTGGTGACTTTGGAGAAAAGTTGGCTGCCATTCATTTTGGTTCTTTGCCCCCTTCCAAGGAGTGCAACATGATTATGGCCATTCCACAGAGGTTTCAGGCCAAACCAAACTAGCCAGATAACTTAGCAGGTGATGTTGAAGATTTGACAGAACCAACTGTTCAGATAGCAATAGTTAAGACATAGGCCAAGCCATTGAGATCAATCGAGGTCATTAAGTTTGTCGATGGAGAGAAAGTTGTACTTCAAAAACCAGAAGATAAGCTTATTAAGCATTTGAGGCCTCTGTATGTTAAAGCTTTTTTGGATGGAGTACCAGTGGAAAAGGTGTAGGTAGACAAGGGAGCTATTGTCAACATTCTCCCATCTAGGACACTGAAGGCTATTGGTAAGTCTGTCGATGACTTACTTCCAACTGAGGTAAATATAAATAATTTTTCTGGTGGATCATCTGAGGCTAGAGGAGTAGTAGCTTTACAGCTTCAAGTTGGTTCCAGATTAATGGGAACAACTTTCTTTGTAATAGACTCCACTTCTAATTACAATGTGCTCCTAGGTAGGGATTGGATTCACCTTAATGGGTGTGTACCTTCGTCTCTACACCAAGCATTAATTTTTCTAACTGGTGGTGGTTAGAATAAAAAAGAAATGGAAATCTTTTGGGCTGATCCAAATCCTTTTGTTGCTGATGTCAACAACATAGAGGCTGTGCTGTATGATGAGGATTTGGGCCTAGTTGTGATTGATAAAGAAGAAGTCAAATCGCAAGGGACAGGCTTAACAACTGAAGGGTTCAAGGCCTTCATTGAGGAAGGTTTTAAGTAGATAAGCCAGGAATTGGCCAAACCAAGCCTGAAGCAAAAGCAGAAGAGGCCTGTGATAAAGGAAATTACTGAAGATGAGGGGTGATGCAAGTGCAAGTAACAGAAGAAGACAAGCTGGATGAAACAGCTGATGTAATTAGATCTACTTTTTCTAGGCTTTTTTTTATTTCTTTTTAGAAAGTAAGTTTAGCCCTAAGTGTTTGCCTAATTGTTCTTGGGCGGAATGTGTAATCGACAGTAGCCCTCTGAGTTATAAAGAGGTGCAACTGGAACCTCTGAAGGCAGCTCCTGCCAAACTTGATGATCTCAAGGCAGATGTGCAAGACTCTTTAGAGGAATATAACTTAGGAAGTAAGGCTTGTAAGAGGCCCATCTATGTAAATGCTAATCTATCTAATGAATGTAAGAGCAAACTAGTTAGTTTGCTTTTTGAGTATGTGGATTGCTTTGCATGGAATTGTGAAGAAATGTCTAGATTAGATAGAACATTAGTGGAGCATAGACTCCCAATTAAAGGAAATTTTATTCCTCATAAACAACCCCCAAGAAGGATAACTAATGAAGTCACCTTATTGGTCAAGGAAGAGATCGAAAGGTTACTCAATGCAGGTTTTATTAGAACAGCCAGGTATGTTGAATGGCTGTCTAATATTGTCCCTGTAATGAAGAAAAATGATAAGTTAAGAGTGTATAAATTTTAGAAATTTGAATCTAGCAACTCCTAAAGATGAATATCATATGCCAGTGGCTGATCTGTTAGTTGATTCAGCAGCCAAGAGCAAGGTTTTGTCCTTTATGGATGGACATGCTGGATATAATCGGATCTTTATTAACCCAGAGGATACACATAAGACAGCATTTAGATGTCTTGGTGCCTTAGGGACATTTGAATGGGTATTCATGCCTTTTGGATTGAAGAATGCATGAGCAACTTATCAAAGGGCAATGGACTTCATTTTCCATGATTTGATTGGAAAATATTTAGAAATTTATATAGATGATGTAGCCATCAAATCTGACAGTTTTGATGAGCATCTAGAACATTTGCAGTAGACATTTCAAAGAATGAGGACATACAAACTCAAAATGAACCCTTTAAAGTGTGCATTTGGGGTATTTGCTGGAAATTTCTTAGGCTTTTTAGTACATCACAAAGGAATAGAAGTGGATGCTAATAAAGCCAAAGTCATTTTGGGGCAAGACCTCCAGCCAATAAGAAAGAGTTGCAAAGTTTTCTTGGAAAAGTAAATTTTTTGAGGAGATTCATAGCTAATTTGGCCAAGAAAACTTTACCATTCTCTCCTTTAGTGAAAATTAAGGCAGACCATGAGTTTAAATGGGAAGTGTGCCATCAAGAAGCTTTTGACTTGCTCAAAAAATACTTGACAAACCCTCTAGTGCTTATGCCACCAGTGGTAGGAAAGCCTTTGAAATTGTATATATCAACTTCTAACCTGTCGATTGGTTGTTTATTGGCTCAAGAAAATGATATGGGTCATGAACAAGCCATTTACTACCTAAGTAGAAGGTTAAATGATGTTGAAACTAGATATAATTCTATTGAGAAATTGTGTTTGGCACTTTATTTTGTAGCCATTAAATTGAGGCATTATTTGCTGCTAACAGAAGTGTTTGTAATAGTACAAACAAATGTTATTAAATATATGTTGTTTAAACCAATTTTAAGGGGGAGATAGGGTAAATGGATATTAGCATTAATTGAGTATTGTCTCAAATATGTGCCACAAAAAGCAGTCAAGGGACAAGCTTTGGTTGACTTCTTGATGGAACACCCTGGCACTTCTGTTGATTTAGACCTATATGAGGTCAATTTGGTGGAAAGTGAACCATGGAAATTGATGTTTGATGGTTCAAAAATAGATGAAGGAGTTGGAGCAGGTATTGTGTTGATTGCACCAAATAAGCAAATGTATCAGTTTGTATATCAGTTAAAAGCACAACATGTACAGTCTTGTAATCAAGCTGAATATGAAGCCTTGATAATTGGTTTAGAATTGGCCATAGAATTTAGCATTAGAAGCCGCCAGGTTTTTGGAGATTCCCAGTTAGTCATTAAACAAGTTTTGGGAGAGTTCAAATGTGTCAGTGGTGCACTAGAAGAGTATTTAACTGAGGTCAAATGGTTAACTAGTTTCTTTGACCATATCACATTCATACATAGGTTTAGACTGGAGAATAAAGAGACTAATGAGATGGCTCAAGCAACTTCTGGACTAAAAATACCTAAAGGGGCTCAGGAAAGGGTGATTCGAATTCAGAAAAGAAACTTTTCTGCACTTAAAAATAGGTGTAGGAATTTCCTACCTATTCTCACTTTGGATGTGACAGAAGAAGATTGGAGATTCCCTTTAATAAAGTACCTATCGAATCCTAGTGAAAAAAATAGTAGGCAGGTGAGTTTTCAAGTCCTAAACTATGTTGTCATGGGAGATGATTTGTTTAGGAAGGCTCATGATGGTTTAACTCTGCTTTGTATTGGTAAATTAGACCAAATGAAAGCTATGGCTGAAGCACATGAAGGAATTTGTGGGGCCCATCAAGTTGGTGATAAAATGAGATGGCTGATTAACAGGTATGGTTATTTTTGGCCATCCATTAGAAAAGATTGCATAATGTATGCAAAAGGATGTCAGAGTTGCCAGAAGCATGGCAATATTCAAAGGGTACCAGCTACCAGCCTGCATTTAGTGGTTAAACCTTGGTCTTTTAGAGGATGGGCAATGGATTTAATTGGGCAAATTTTCCCAGCATCTTCTAAAGCACATTCTTACTTATTGGTAGCCACTGACTATTTTACTAAATGGGTAGAGGCAATACCTTTAAAAGTGGTGACACAGGTCCAAGTTATTGAGTTCTTGAAAAAGAATTTGATACATAGGTTTGGTTTACCTCAATCTATCACTGTCAATCAAGGTACAATGTTCAATGGGGATGAGATTAAAGAGTTTGACAAAGAATACGACATTCAGATATTAAACTCTTCACCATATTATGCCCAGGCAAATGGACAAGCCGAGGCAACAAACAAGATTGTCAAAAATACTTTAGAGAAAATGATTGAAGACAATCCTAGAGATTGGCATAATCTCTTGTTAGAAGTGCTTTGGGCTTATAGAAATTCCAAAAGGAATAGTACAGGTACAACTCCATATGAGTTGGTTTATGGGCATGATATTGTATTACCTTTGGAAGTGACAGTGAGATCCAATCGACTGGCCGAGCATTTGAATATTCCTATGGATGAATATTCAGAGGCATTATCGATTGAGTTGCAAGATTTAGAAGGAAAAAGAATTGTGGCTTTTAATCATTTGGTGGCTCAGAAAAAGAAAGTTGAGAGAAGTTATAACAAAAAAGTTAAGAGTAAATTATTTTATGAAAGAGAATTAGTGTGGAAAACCATTTTACCAGTTGGATTTAAAAGCCCAGAATATGGTAAATGGTCTCCAAATTGGGAAGGACCATTTAAAATACATAAGGTTCTTAGAGGAGAAGCCCATCATCTTGCTTCTTTAGAGGTGAGCTACACAGAAGGATAATTAATGGCAAGTATTTAAAGAAGTATTATCCAACCATGTGGGACTGCATGAGTTTATACACATGAAAACAAAGATATATGATAGAAAGAATAAAGCCAAAATAATTGTAATAAGTATTTTCATTAAACTTGCATCAAAAGTACAGAAGGACAAATAATAATTTTTTTTTTTATATTTGGCCTAATCCCTTTGGAAATACATTGAGAGTCTGCTCCAAGCTTGAAGAGCAGTTTGATGCTTTAGCTTATTTTGCCTAAGTTTGGTTTGGTCTTGCTTGAAAGCTAGTGGACCACTTTTTGCTTGAGCAAGAAGGTTTGGAATTTGCTGAGAAAGGTTGGCTTGCTCTTGTTCGATAGCAGCTTTCTAGGCTCTCACGTGGGCCAATTGAGCTTCTAGCTGAGCTTCTTCTGCTGTAAGAGTGTTAAATTGAGCAATGAGGGATTGTGATCTAGCAGATGCTTCAGTTAGAGCATGCACTACTTCCCTCACTTGCTTAGCTTGATTCTTAATAGTTTTTGGCTCAATCTGAAATTGATTGATAGCCATTAAATGCTGAGGAAGCTCTGAAATGAAGGTTTGAAAGATTTGCACTTGGTTTGAATAAAAAAGTTGAGGCATTAGTGGTGCAATGGCTCCCAAACAGATAGTCAAAATTGTAGTTTGAGAGAGAGCCAAGACATCCAGTGGTTGACCAAGTAAATTAAAAATTGTTCAATAAGTTCTTGCTCTTAGTTAGATAGTTGCTTCAATTTTTCCTCAACAGTCAAATTAGCAACCGTTTCTTGAACAGCAAAAATTCCCAAAAGTAAATCTTGAATGGAAGAAGAGGAGATAACTACAGGCTGTAGTTATAAAAAAGTAAAGTTAACAAATGAAGAACAATGAATATGGAAAATGATATGAGAGATTATTATCTCTGTGACAATAGGAGGTGAGGTAGAAGTACCCAAGATCTCTCTTGAGGGACTTTGAACTGGTGTAGTCTGCACCCCCATGTCAGCAGTCAATGATGTTTGAAAAGGCATCTCAGTCTTGCATAAGAGAATGAAAGGGGATTGTTTTTAAACCGCATACATCTAAATATATATATATATATATATATATAAGAATAAGGTGTATGGGTGAGAAAATGTTACCTGTGTTGGAAATGACTGAGTAATGGAAGTGATGATAGTTGGTTGAGGAACTCTCATATCACTTGAGGTTGATTCATCATTTAAAACCTCAATGTCAGCTCTGTCAACTTCATTTAGAAGGTTGTCATCTAGCTAAAAAACATGCTCATGGACAAGAGAACCTTTGTCGATAGGAGATGTGTGGTTGTCAGAATTAGTGGGCAAGTCAATTGGAGCTTCTCTGACATGGTCTGAATTAACTGGATCTTCTTGAGCATGTTTAGGAATTGTTGATTCTTCTGGAGAAGAGGCCACACCAGGAAAAATGATGACTTCATCAGTTCCATGTGGCACCCCTCTAAGAGAAAAGGCCATTAGGTCTCCTAAAGCCATTTCTTGGGGAATTTCAGACAAAATTTGAGCCAGTTCAGGAGCCAAGTTTCTTAAACTGGCTCTCCTTTGATGAATTTGTTCTTTCTCAAGGGGGTTTGGAGACTATGGCAATTTAGTTTGGCTTTCAGGAGGATTAACTTGTGCCTCAGCCAGTTCTTCATTCTCAGGAAGAGGAGGAGATAGGTTGGTATGAGTTTCAGGTATATCTTCATGAGAAGAAGAAGATGTCGCCAAAGAAACAAGTCTTCTCTTTTTGTATGACTTAAGATATGTCTGAAAGAGAAAGAGGAAAATGTTAGACAAGCACAATAGAATGTCATTATGTTTAAAATGATAACAAAATTGACAGATTGAGTAAGATTTATACCATTATGGGACGAGAAGATGAACTACTAGAAGAAGAAGAAGCTGGTGCAGCAGGAGCTTGTGAAGGAACTGGTTTTTCTTGCTTTCTTTTAGGTCTCCTTACAAGTGCTGCACCACTGGAAGAGGAAGAAGCTGGTGCAGTTGGAGATGGTGAAGGAACTGGTTCCTCTTGTCTTCTTTTAGATCTCCTCTCACGTGTTGCACCACCTTCCGATGTTGGTTGAGAAATACCATCTTTTGGTTGTGATTGAGATGCAAAGAATTTTTGAAGTTCTTCTTCTCTAATCTGAACCCTTTGTTTAGTCTCCACACTTGGGTTGTAAGGTGTGAAACCTTTAGCATTAGTGGTGTTTAAGGGATTACCCTTATGCTTTCTTTTCTGGATAGTGGGAGTATGCATTTCTATAGCCAAATGAATGGCTTTGACTGGGGACTCAGCTGCATATATATAGAAAAGATATATCCTGTTATATACCCAAAAGAGAAATTTTAACAAGAAATATAAAGTAAGAAGAAGATAGTTGTTTACCAATGCTCATGGTCACTCATTTTTTGTTGTCAGGATGCACATTCCAGAGGCATATTTGAGTTTCTTTATTAAAGATTACTGCACTCATAAGAAGCCACCAGTCTCTGAATCTTGTAGAGAGAAAGGGTGTGACTTTGCAGTAGTAGAAGCTGAATTGATCAAATAGTTCTTGATTGTGGGCTAGAAGGGCCTCCACGTCTGTTTGATTATTGAATTGAATTCTAGCTCCAACTTGCTCATGAATAGTGGGATGAAATTATGGGCAAGGAACAGTTTGATAGAGGCCCATTTGCCAAGCCCATTGACAGGGGTTATAGCTTTTAAAACTGTAGTTAGAAATTCTGTTAGTTGAAAGGGACCTTCCCACTAAAATGTATCTTGGAGTAAGGATTTGAACCCAAAAATGCTTTTGTTATTGTCTCAACTCATCACCCAATACAGAAGGATCATCATGGACATAGGTGAGGCTAGATGAGGTGTAGTGAAGTTGGTGAAAAGGGATGAAAAGCTGAGGATCTCTGTCGATAGGTAGTTCATAAAGAAAAGTGAACACCTTAGTGAAAGAATTAGAGGTGGCTGGTCTAAAGGAAAGAAAAAATTCAGCATAGCTTTGGCATGTGGGGATAAATGGAGTTTGAGTAGTAGGCCTAATTTCAGGAAAATAAGCATAAAACCAGGCTTGGAAGAGCCAGAAAGGACCACCACCATTATTATCAATTTCTTTATCCACTAAAGAAAAGAGACCTCTGTATAAGGTGCCTAGTAAAAAGGGGGCAAAAGCTAATTCTATACCCTCCTGAATGCAAGTGGCTAATGCTAGGTATTCTTTAGTGATTTTCAAACCAGGAACACAAAGAAAATGTTGGGAAAGCCATAGTAAATAAAAAGCTGTTCTTTCCTCATCTGTGGGTTTAATGCCAAATTTTTGGTACTTTGTTTGAAATTTCCCATAACTGAGGTCAGTGTCTAACTTTATAGGTGTTTTTGGGGTTAAAAGGGCACTGATATGTTGACCAGAAAAAGGGAGGCCAGTCAAATGGACAACATCAAGAATAGTAGGTGACATCATACCACATTTTAGAATGAGGGAATTACATGATGAAGACCAAAAACATGTAGCAGCACTAATGGCCCATTTGTCCATATCTAGAGAGAGAGTTGATAACCTGATGAAATCGTAAATACCGAAAGCTCTCCAGAGATCAATGTCGTATATCATCATTCATTGGACCCATCGTTTCTAGTCTGGATTAGGTCTTTGCCATGTGCATAGAGGATTAGGGCTGGAATTCCAATGGTTCCATGACAGCTTTGCTTTGTTGAAGAGTAATGTTTCAGTGTCTGCAATAGGATAGTACTGGGTAAGCTCATCAAGAATGATTAAATTGAAAGTAGGGCCTAGTTCTCCTTCTGCAAAGTTGCCATGGCGTGGGATAATGCAGTTGTTAAAGATGTTTTCACGCAGTAGCTGCTGAAAATCTATTGGAAAGCGTTGTACAGCTGATGACTTAGTTTGTTTATTTCCTTTGACCTGACCTCGTTTGGGCGCTATTAGAGAGTGTGAGCATAAGGGTTTTTCGAAGTCAGAGGGTTGAAGAAGCAAATAGTAGAGAAAGTTAGAGAATAGTGGAATGATGTTTTCAATTCTGGCATTCAAATAGCTTGTAGTGGGCTTACTCGAAGTTCTGAGAAATTATGTTGGATTAATTTTTAGCATTTGGGCCTTATTACAAATTATGGATAAATAGCCCAAATACTTAAATGTCCAACATTATTTCTTTTAAATAATCATTCAAGGCAAAAACTCCTTTTTGTCTTGAATGAATGGGGCATTGTTGACACTAAAAATTGTATATTCTCTGTCGATTGTATGTAACAAATGCAGAGAATTGGTCCAGCGGATGCTAGGTTTAAAGACTACGAGTTTCCACAAGTTTACAAGTAAAAAATGAGTGAATATGAAGCCTAGAATACAGAGCAAGTGACAGAAAGGAAATAGTCAAAGAGACAGACGTGGCAGTTGCAGTTTTCCTATCGATTCATCTAGTAATGAAGTGGAACGTGGCCAAACATGGCCCAGACGTCAAGCCATAAAGTTAGCATGCAAGGCATACAAGATACGCGTCATGTTTCCTAGAAGGAGAAAAGCTACAATAGAGAAGCAATTACTGGTAGTTGCAGAGATCATGGGCATTGAAATGGAAGTAGCTGGCTATATGATGGGACACTTGGCAGCAGAGCAGCAGTGGAGTTTGAAGACCAGCAATATAAAAGCTGGGAATTTGAAGTTAGAAAGGATCTTCAAACAAATTTACAACCCTTATAGCATTAGGAGTAACTTAACTTCGTTAGTTGTTACTTAGGAGTAGTCTATCTGTAGTTCAGTTTCTGTAACTAAGAATTCTCTATCGATTTTCATGTACATTGAACTGGATGTTTAATTTTATTAATTAAATTCCAAGTTTGTTTGTTCAACAATTGATTTTCAGTTTATTTCTTCTTGTTTCTTCGCATCACAGCCTCGAAAGAAGTCCTTGAATTTGTCAAGGCATAGAACGTTCAGACCACAATTGCTTGATTTGTTGTTGTTTGTAAAAGTTTGGCTTCTCTGTCGAATCACCCCTGTCGATTTGGCCCAGACCAGATTTTTTGCTAACAGCGAGATATTTTGAGTGATGTGCCATGTTAGTATGATGGTGAATTACTATAGTACTCCTATCTTATACCTTTTCGTCAGGTCACACATTCTATTTTTCCTTATAAAGAGTGGATTGAATGAGAGATTGAGAACTGATACCAGATCTGGACGAGTGAGAGATGTTGGGAATTGGATCGGATCTGACTCAATCTATAACCTATAGAGTGTCCATATAGGTTACAGGATTTTTATCATATATCATATAATTAATACAATAATTATTGTATTATCTTTTAGAGTTTGAATTATATGATTAAATAAGATAATTATTGAATTACCTTTAAGAGTTTCAAAGATTGTGGAAGTTTACATCCCTATCTGCAAATCATATCTCTATATATCAAATATAGAAAAAAGCATAACATGGTGTGTGTTTTACTCGGATGATATCTCTTAGAATTATTTCTCTATTCATCTCTCTAAGGTCGCTATTTTTGTACCTTGGAATTTGGAGTATGTGCTTTCCAAGGGAGACTCTAGTACCCTCTTTACTTAGAGGTGAGCATGGTCCGGATTGGTCTGGATTAGGATAAAATTAGAACCAATCCGTTGTCTACGGTTCTTGAATAATTGGAACCAATCTAATCTGTTTAAATTATGAAACCAATCTGAACCAATCCATTTAAACACGGATTTGATCGGTTTAGGACCACGGATTCACATAATTAAATAACAAAAAAAAATATAAAACATTTTAATTTCATAAAAATATAAACATAGCATTATATTAGTTCCATAATATTGACATGTCTTTCTATAATAGCGACAGACTATTCTAAAATTTAAACAATCATAAAAAAACTGGTTTCACATAAGTATTTAGACCATTACAAATTAAAACTAAAAACCAACAAATAAAAATAATAAAAGAAGATACTATGCAGGTTTAGGTTTGGGTTTAGGTTTTATATGGAATAAGAGAAGATATTATGTGGAAGGGTATATAATACAAATATAATTTATATATAATCTGAATCGGTTCCAATT
>NW_021025475.1:1156238-1167936 GCF_004153795.1 Camellia sinensis
TTTTTTTTTTTTTTTTTTTTAATTTTTTTTTTTTTTTTTTTTTTTGGAGAAATGAGTAAAACTTACATTGTTGTATTATAGGTAAGAGTAGAAAAACATGTGGTTGAATTCTTTTTTGATTTTTTTGATTGGTTAAGGCAATGGGTGATCTTCATTTAAAGAAATAGGCTCCATTATTTGGGAAATACTCCGGGTGTGCAATGGATACCATACGTAATTCTATAAAATTACGTTAGTTTTTACATATTTTCTTTATTTTTAGGTCCATGAAAGTTAATTGTTAGTTTGTTATATTAGTACTTATAGGAGTTAGCCTGCCAATTCTTACAAAGCATTAAGTGCTTGCCTCCTAATTCAACTCCCTCTTAGAGAGAATGGAACTCATGATTTCTCCTTAGGGACTAAGCCTTTAGGATGGTGGCCACCTAGACTAGACCTAGTTAATTATTTATGCACTTACATAAATGATCTCACAAAAATATATAAGTTAAAATACAAATTTGCATAAATTTACAAAATAGAAAATAGTTACAACAGTTTTTTTTTCTCTTTAAATTTAAATACCGACAAGATAAAGACAACTAATACAATACTAAAAATAATTGTAACACCATAGCCAAGGTCATTTCACACTGTGAGCAGCGGATATTTTGATCTGTCCAAATTGACCGAACCGAATCGATCCGCCGCATTTTGGACGGATACGTGATGACGAGCGGACAGTTGTGCATTGATTTTTTTCAATACGTCTAGTTTTGGACGGATGGCGGATTTGATGTTATTTTGGCCGCAAACCGAACCGCCAAACTGCTAGCACCCCTATTAATTTGTAAAATTTTGTATTTTTAATTTGTTTAGATATTTTGTTTGTGTTTTCAATTGAAAAAGAGTTTAAATATTCTGTTGTGTTTTTAATTTGAAAATCCTTTTATCAAATGACAAGTGTTAATATTTGGTATTTTGTGTGGAAAATATAAGGTTTATTTTTTTCATTTAAAAAAAATCAAATTAAATAATTTTTGAATATAAAAAAAAAGTAATGAAATAATTTTGATAATACATAGTTTTTTTTATATGTATTTGTTATTGGTATTTTACAATTTACTTGATAATCTTTTAGTTATGTTGAGTTAGATTGTTATATAAAAAAAATGTTGATAAGTTGTTGTATTATGTTTAAAATTTATAAAAGTTTAAACTGTCAAATCGATTCGTCTCCATCCGCCAATCTATCAATTTAGAGGATTAGAGGTTTTCTGGCCGCAATCAAACCGCAAACACCCCTATCCAGTGCCAACCTGTTGGCCCGTGACCAAGATCCTACCCGGTAATATTTGAGACCGAAATCTATATTCGGTTATAAACTGACCCAACTCAAAAAACTCTCCCAAGTGCCAACCTTAGTTCGGATTGACTAGTTAGTGACCACAAACTCACAATCCTTTCACATTGAAGTAACCATACTCTATATGGAAAGCTTCTAGCCTGCTTTCAGCCATGAAAATAAGAAGAAAAGAAGTAACTGAGAGGGTAATTTATATGAATATTGGGCCGAGCTGGACAATGGGCCGTTATAGGCCACAGTACGAAGGGCTGAGTAAAAAGGCCTCAAATCCAGTCCGGTCCAAGCAGGGCTTAAATTTAAGACCGGTCCCAGAAGTGCATTGTTATCTCGGTCTGGGAGAGCGCGGTAGTTCGGTCACTGGGTCACCACCCTCAAAGTTAGTCCGGTCGCAGCATATTACGGTTAGCCTGGTCGTGTCTTGTAAACCGAAGTATGATAAGCCTTCTTCAAGATACTTCGGTGTTAGTTCGGTTCGGCACTTCTATGGATAGCTCGGTCTGGGCATGCGAAGCCGAGGTAGAAGCAAGGAAAAGAAGAGCTGGACTGAAAGTTGGATCTGTCATACCTGCATATCTAGTAAGGCAATGGTATTTCGGTCCCATAGAAGTCTGTCCATGGTAAAACCATCTCACTTGGTTTAAGCATTGAGGAGGGTGTTGAAGGATAAGCATTATTTTTCAGGAGTATGAATCCTAGGAGGACTCTGCATGGAGGAGTAGAAGTCCTATTAGGACTATGCCACACGGAACCTATAAAAGCTTACAAATATCACCTATAGAGAGGTAACACAACTTTGATTCCTGAATACACAGAGCTTTTGTCTACTTGTCTATTTTGCTGACTTAGGCATCGGAGGGGTTTCCGGCACACACCCGCCGGCTAGCTCACGTTTGTGTTTTCAGGGAGTAAAGCGACGACGTTTGGAGGAACGCGGACTTGATCAACAGGATTATACGAGAAGGTTTATTTCTTTCCCGTACAATTGGTGCCGTCTGTGGGAATTGCAGACTAGAACAAGACCTCTTGATCAAGCTTTTCCTTTTTAAAAGCAATGGCACACAACGAAGATTTGCAGCAGTCCGCCATCGACGAACAAACACCAGAGGGGGTGCAAGGCGCGAAGGCCTACCTTCTATCCCTCCCATGGTGGACTTGGAGCCACAACGACAAAATCCCAGGAGGGATGCAAGGGGGAGGAGGCGGACTAACAGCCCCCGTCACTCTCATTCACAAAGTCCTGACAGACAAAGGCGAATGATTGATCCTCAAGTTTTGGAAGACCGTGTAAAGGAGTAGGACGAATTAATACGATGGATGGCAGCAGACATGGAGATTATGAAATGCTAGATGAAGGGAAAATGAGTGACGACAGGAGAGGGGCGCAAAAACAAGACGCCCCCTCGCCGCTCAGAAGACCGTGGAAGGCATTCCACACCATCACAAGCAGAGAGTAGAAGCCTCAGGACAGGCGATACTCAGTCCAGAACCTCCAGAACTCGTTATTCCAGGTCTGAGAGAACGAGATCATTGAGGTCTTACACTGAAGGAAGTACCTATTGACCCTCGCACTCGCACCAAACATCATCCAAGCAGACGGAGTTGCCAAGATCATCCGATTTGCGGATCATGCTGGAAGAAAAGGCACGATGGAAGGAGGATACTAGGGCGCGCAACCCTCACAGGGTATCTGCCCTTCAGCGGTTGGCTCCTCGGACGCATGGAAGCGTCGAGGTCGGAATGCCGTTACCACGCCCTGCCTACGAACCAACGGACAAAGCGTTAGCAAGGCTGCAGACCTCGCCGTTCATTCTGGCAATTTAAAACGCACCCCTTTCTTCAGGTTTCCTTCAACCCAAATTCACCACGTACGAGGGGAAGACGGACCCCTACATACACCTAAGCCACTTTCACCAGGTTATGGCGGTATATCGGCGAAACGAGGCTTTGATCTGCATTCTCTTCCCATCAAGCCTTGGTGACCTAGGCTTGACTTGGTTCGAAAAACTTCCAGAAGGCAGCATAGCCTCCTGGGCGCAATTGGCGGAGGCGTTTGTTACAAGGTTCAGAACAAACACCAAAACCGCGGTGGAGATTGACCAGTTACTCTCCATCGACATGGGCGAAAAGGAGACACTAAGATCCTACAATAGTCGCTACTGGGAGACATTCAACCAGATTGGGGACTGCCCCACCAATCTCGCCATTGCACAGTACAAAAGAGGCCTTCCAGTCGGGAACAGACTAAGGGACTCAATCACCATGACACCGCCCCTCACTATGGAAGCCTTGATAGAAAGAGTGCATCAGCACATCAGGGTGGAAGAGGATGGCGCCCGTGCCAAAACAAAATCTGGCACGACCGTAGTACTAGAAAAAAAGACCACAGCAAAGATCAACGCGGTAGAACGTCCGAACAAAAACGGACGAGGCAGGCGAGACAACGGAGAAGACCAGGATAAAAGATGGTTGAGAGTCCACACTGTCATAACCACGGTATTCAAGAAACTGATCTACCGGATTCTGAGCGAAATACGCGATGAACCTTTCGTCAGATGGCCAGCTAAGCTAGGAGAAGCACAGAAAGACTACGACGAAAGATCGTGATGCACCTTCCACAAAGAAAAGGGGTACCGCACTGAAAATTGCATGCCATTGAGACAGCATCTGGAGGAGTTGGTGGCTGCCGGTCGCCTGGATAAATACATTGAAGGAGGGATGCAACCAGCCCCCCAAGACCACAATAACCCCAATGGAATGCCAATTGACGCCCCACCTCAAGGTGTGATCAATATGATACATGGAGTATTCGAACCTGAACATGTATGCGAGCTCAGAGGATCGATTAAAAAGGCTGAGCACTTAAGAGAAGTACTAAGCGCTCAACCTACCATTAAAAAGGGGAGAACAGACCCTACGAACGTCATGTCTTTTTCAGACAAGGACTTGGAAAGAATTTATTGCCCTCACAATGATGCACTGGTCGTCACCCTCCGCGTCAAGGATTACGACGTCAAGCGAATTTTGATAGACCAAGGTAGCTCGTGTGAGATAATGTACTACGACACCTTCAAACAACTAAAATTGGAGGACAAAGACCTGGCACCGACTGTATCCCCCCTGATCGGATTCAACTCAATGCCAGAATGGCCAGTCAGCAAAATTATGCTGCCAGTTAGGGCAGGAAGCGTGACAAAACAAGTGAAATTTTGGGTGTTGAAGGTCCCTTCCACTTACAGCATAATCTTGGGAAGAACATGGCTCCATGCCATGAAATCAGTAGCGCCATCCTATCATCAAGTAATGCGGTTCCCCAACGGAGCCGGAGTAATTGAAGAGGTCTTTGGAGACCAGATTATGTCCAAGCAATGCTTTGTCACGGTTAATGGCAGCCGCACTGCCAAGGGATATGTTCATCTGGTGGAAGAACCTGAGAGCAATGAACTGTTCACAGATGTCGGCAAAATAGCTGACCAAAAAGCGGTGAAAGACTTGGTAAAGGTAGGAATAGATGATAAGAACCCGGATAAGTTCTTTTTGCTCGGTTCGTCGTTGTCCAGAACTGAGAGATTAGAGGTCTTAGAATTCCTGACCTCTAACATCGAAGTGTTCGCCTGGACAACATACGACATGCCAAGCATTGATCCAAACTTCATTTGTCACCAACTCAATGTCCACCAATTTGCTAGACCAATTATTCAGCGCACTCGCAGATCGGCACTCCACCACGCCGAAATAGTGACAGAAGAAGTGGGAAATCTACTAGAGGTAGGAGCTATCAGAGAGGTGCACTACCCCAGATGGATTTTCAACACGGTCGTGGTGCCAAAAAAGAATAGCAAATGGCGTGTCTGCGTTGATTATAAGATAGTCAACAAAGCATGCCCAAAGGACAGCTTCCCCCTACCATAGATAGATCAACTGGTAGACCTGACGGCGAGGCACAACCGACTTAGCTTTCTAGATGCGTATAGAGGCTACCATCAGATTGCCATGTACGAACCAGACCAGGAGGTCACGTCCTTTACCAATCCAAGAGGACTGTATTGCTATAAGGTCATGCCCTTTGGCCTAAAGAACGCGGGGGCAACATTCTAGAGAATGGTCACTAAGATGTTTGAGCCATTGTTAGGCAGAACAATGGAGGCTCACATCGATGACATGGTGGTCAAGAGCAAGGATGAGAATGACCATCTAAGGGACCTAGGTGAGATGTTCCAGATTCTGAAGAAGCACAAGTTGCGCCTTAATGCATCCAAGTATGCGTTCGGTGTAGGATCTGGCAAATTCCTAGGCTTTCTAGTGACCAACCGGGGTATTGAGGAAGACCCCTCCCAGATCAAAGCAATTCAGGATCTGAAGAGGCCTAACTTAGTAAAAGAAGTACAGCATCTCACCGGCATGGCTGCTGCACTCAACCGATTCATTAGCCGGTCGTCAGACAAACTACGACCATTTTTTCAAGCATTGAAAGCCAAGTTCGAGTGGGACGAAGAATGCGACCGCGCTCTGGAAAGCTTGAAAGAATACATGTCTTCTCTACCACTACTGGTAACCCCAATACCTGGAGAAGAACTCTTCCTATACCTGGCGGTCTCTCAACACGCAATTAGCGCAGTATTGGTCCGTGCGGAAGGAATCCAACATCTGCCCATCTATTATGTCAGCAAGACATTGCTGGGTGCCGAAACAAGGTATTTGCCACTAGAAAAGCTGGCCTTAGCCTTAATGATGGCATCAAGGAAGTTGTCGCACTACTTTCACGCCCACACCATAGTTGTCCTCACAGCTTTCCTATTAAAAGCTCTGTTTGAAATAGCGAACTTTTCTGGGAGAATCTTGAAGTAGGCAGTAGAGTTGGGACAATTCGACATCAAGTTCCAACCCAGAACCGCGATAAAAGCCCAAGCTTTGGCAGACTTTGTCGCAGAATTTACCCCAGGAAGTCATCATATTTGCCCAGTCGACCTGACTAACACAACCGAACTGGGGATAGAAGTTGACGCCGGAATAGCGCAACCCCTGGTACAGTATACTCAGTCAGACCCTATGGCAGACCAGAGTAAAGATAGCAAGGAAGAAGAAAACCAAGCTACACCAAGACAAGACTCACCAACAAATAAAGACTTGGTTCAATCAGATAGCGAGGGGCAGACAGCCAGTATGGACCTTGAAGAAAACACCAGCAACATCCCTGACCCCACGGCATCATCTGATCCCTCCACTTGCTGGAAATTGTTCGTTGGAGAGATGTGGAAGCTCTTTGTGAACGGAGCATCCAACCGACATGGTGCAGGACTTGGCATAGTCCTCATCTCACCAGACGGCCTGATTGTAGAGCAAGCAATCAACCTTGGCTTCCCAGCATCAAACAATGAAGCGGAGTATGAAACATTTCTTGCAGGACTCAAATCAGCATTCTACATGAAGGCCATCGGACTAATGGTCTACAGCGACTCACAGCTGGTGGTAAATCAAATTTTTGGCGACTATGAAGCAAAGGATGACAGGATGGCCAAATACCAAGAATTGGTCAGAACAGAGATCAAGAAATTTGAAGTAGTAAGAATAGAACAGATTGGCAGGGAGGAAAACAGCAGAGCAGACGAACTAGCAGGCTTTGCGTCAATAGCAGATACATCCATCCCTCACCCACTACTAATTGACTACCTACCATGACCAAGCATGAGGACCCCGAAGTAGAAGAGGTATGTTGCGCCGAATTAGGCCTCTCATGGATGGATCCTATCGTACTGTTCTTAAATGACGACATTTTACCGGAAGACAAAAAAGAAGCCAACAAAATTCGAACAAAGTCGCAGCGATTTTGGCAATCCCCATCTATGGCATTATACAAAAAGTCATTCTCAGAACCTTATTTAAAGTGTGTCCACCCCAGCAAAGTAGAAGCATTCTTGTTTGAAATACATGAAGGCGTGTGCGGAAGCCATCAAGGAGGAAGGTCGTTAGCTTACCGAGCCATTTCACAAGGATACTGGTGGCCATACATGCAGGCAGACTCGGAGAAGTATGTGAAGAAGTTCGAGAAATGTCAGAAGTTCGCACATCAAATACATCAGCCGGCCAAAGAACTCCTACCATTAACCAGCCCATGGCCCTTTGCAATGTGGGGCTTGGACATAGTAGGACCACTTCCAACAACACCCGAAAACAGGAAGTTCTTTCTCGCAACAACGAACTACTTCACAAAGTGGGTGGAAGCAGAAGCATTGGCATCAATCAAGGAAAAAGATGTGAAGAAGTTCGTCTAGCAGAATATCATTACTCAATTCGGCATACCTAAAGCCTTAATATCAGACAACGACACCCAGTTTGATGGCAGAATCTTTAGAGGCTTTTGTGAAGAATACAAGATAGAGTTCTACAATTCTACACCGGCATATCCCCAAGCCAACGGCCAGGTGGAAGCATCAAACAAAGTTATCTTGGATGGACTAAAGAAAAGGTTAGAAAAAGCAAAAGGCAAATGGGCTGAAGAGCTCCCTCACGTTTTATAGGCTTACCGCACCGCACCACACCTCGACGATCAACAGGAGAAACACCATTCTCCTTAGCCTATGGCATGGAAGCAGTAATCCCGCTGGAAGTTGGCCTCCCCACAATTAGAAGCGAAAATTTTGATCCAGACTTAAATGGAGAAGCCATAGCATTGGAGCTCGACTTCGCCGAAGAAAGAAGAGAAAAAGCACTAGTTCACATTGCCTCATACCAACAAGAGTTATCCAGGAAATACAACAAAACAGTGCATCCGAGGCAATTCAAGATCAGAGATTGGGTACTGCGCAAAGTGATGGGAAACACCATGGTCCCGGGAGATGGCAAGTTAGGGCCCAATTGGGAAGGACCTTACAAAGTGGTTGGATTAGCAGGCAAGGGGGCATACTACTTCGAAGAAGAGGACGGCAAAGCAATTCCTAGGCTATGGAACACTGCCAATCTCAAACTATTTTATTTTTAGCTTTTTCTTCAAAATACTTGTAATTTTTTCTTTTCCTCAATAAAACAAGTAGTTTTTTTAACATAAGTGTTTTATTCTGTAAAATTTGTTTTAGTAAGTTAGGGGCATTGAAAACAAGGTTGGCCAGAAAAAACCAACTTAGAGGTTGGCCGGAAAAACCAACACCCCTCCTAAGCCCAGGATAATGATCCAGGCTGCAGGACGTTTGGTCGGAATACCCAAACACTTTACTCTAGGTTGGCTGGAAAAACTAACACCCCTCCTAAGCCCAGGATAAGGATTCAGGCTGCAGGACGTTTGGTTGGAATATCCAAACACTTTACTCTAGGTTGGCTAGAAAAAAACCAATTTAGAGGTTGGTTGGAAAAACCAACACCCTCCTAAGCCCAGGATAAGGATCCAGACTGCAGGACGTTTGGTCGGAATAACCAAACATTTTACTCTGGGTTGGCTGAAAAAACCAATCTAGAGGTTGGCTGGATTAAACCAACTATTGGTACTCTTTAGCCAAAGAAAGGATATCGGCTAAAGAGTGGTTGGCTGGAATAAACCAACTCTTAGTTCTCTTTAACCGAAGAAAGGATATCGGCTAAAGAGTGGTTGGCTGGATTAAACCAACTCTTAGTACTCTTTTGCCGAAGTAAAGACATCGGCTAAAGAGTGGTTGGCTGGATTAAACCAACTCTTAGTACTCTTCAGCCGAAGTAAATGCATCGGCTAAAGAGTGGTTGGCTGGATTAAACTAACCCTTAGTACTCTTCAGCCGAAGTAAGGATATCGGCTAAAGAGTGGTTGACTGGATTAAACCAACACTTGGTACTCTTCAGCCGAAGTAAGGACATCGGCTAAAGAGTGGTTGGCTGGATTAAACCAACTCTTGGTACTCTTCAGCCGAAGTAAGGACATCGGCTAAAGAGTGGTTGGCTGGACTAAACTAACTCTTGTACTCTTTAGCCGAAGTAAGGACATCGGCTAAAGAGTGGTTGGCTGGATTAAACCAACACTTGGTACTCTTCAGCCGAAGTAAGGACATCGGCTAAAGAGTGGTTGGCTGGACTAAACCAACTATTGTACTCTTTAGCCGAAGTAATGACATCGGCTAAAGAGTGGTTGGCTGGACTAAACCAACTCTTGATACTCTTCAGCCGACCAAAACCAACTCTTGATACTCTTCAGCCGAAGTAAGGACATCGGCTAAAAAAGTGGTTGGCTGGACTAAACCAACTATTGGTACTCTTCAGCCGAAGTAAGGACATCGGCTCAAGAGTGATTGGCAGGTATAGTTGCAAATGTTTGCAAATGTAAAAGACCAATATAAAGTATCTCGGCAAGAAAATATTAGTCTGAATACAAAATAAATGCAAGCATGGCAGCAGACCGAACTGAAAGCTGAAAGACTCTTCATTCAAAATTCAAAAGTACAGAGAAAAGAGTTCATTCAAAACCAGTTCAAAAGAATGTTACTTCAGCCGGGTTACAATTGTCCAAAAGCAGAAAAGAAAAGAAAATACAAAATCAGTTAAAAAGATCATCTATTTTGGCGTCAAGATCAGCATCAACATCAACCCAAAGACCGGTTTCAGACGGGAGCTCGGCTTTGATCGGAAGTATGGTCTCTGTTGGAAGCACGGTATCAGTTGGTTGCTCAGTAGTCAGGTCTTCCACTGTGGGCTCTGCTCGAGCTAACTGATCGGCAGGATCATTGACGACCGGGGTGTCGTTAGGCTCAGTTTCATCATCATCTGAACCCTCAAGGAATTGTTACTGTAGGGTAGCAGCGTACTCCGCTAGTGAGCTCGGTATAAAGTATGAAGGAGGATTGAATACCTCGGCTTCGGGTCCATGACCGAGCTGCACCACGGTCCCCCTCCAACCGCATTTGAAGAACAAATCCTTAGCTACCTCACATTGTTGCATATAAAGGGCCTCCCCCTCCTTGAAACCTGCAGCATTCGCTTCATCCACCTTCTTTTTTAGCTCGGCGATCTCTGCATTTTTCTTTCCTTCGAGCTTAGCCAGCTCACGCAGGTACTTGTCCTTCATCACGGTCAGGGCCTTTTGTTTGTCAGCATTAGCCGAGGTAACTAGTCTGGTTAGACGGGTTACCTCAGCCTCTAGCTCAGCTGTCCTCTATTGGGAGTCTTTTAGCTCGGTGGTTTTTGCTTCAACTTCGGCCATGGCTTGCCTTGCCATTTTACGAAGCTCTAACACACGCTTGTGTGCAATTTGACTCTTTTGCATGGCCTGAAAAAGAATGGAAAGAAACTATTGACCAAACCGAGCAAAAAAGTTGAAAAAATTAGGGAGACCAGAGGGGCTACTTACCAGGATCGTTGATTTCGTTGCTGACCGGATAGCCTTGAGCTCGGTCAACTGGTTGTGATGCTCCATATCAGGGGGCAGACATACACTCTTAGCCAGATTGAAGGCTAGCATATGGTCTTTGTCAGCCACCACTAAGTTAGTATCACGGATAGCGCGGTTTTGAAAAGTCATTTTTGGAGCCCACTTGGAGGAACTAGCCCAGTCAGAACGCTCCGGCTGAGGGCTCGATGGAGGGCTCGGTGGAAGGATGGTTTCATCTTCATCAGCAAGGCGTTGCTCAGTTTGGGTAGTCCGAGTGCGCTTGCTTGGGCGTGATAAGAAGGGTTGTTGAGATGGAAGGGCCACCACTGTTTCCTGAGTCTGGACTTGTGGCGGTACTTCGGCTTGATGGGTTTCGATTAAGAGGGCCCTTACTCTGTTCCTCTTCGCCATTTCTTCTTCTTCGGTAGTACGAACCAGGTTAATTTGTGGCAAGTTGGGGTCCGATTTGGGAGAGGCTTCCAGTAAGAAGTCTGTTATTCTGGCTTTACGTCGGCTGCTGTATCTGTACGTCGGCTTAAAATTCAGCAGCTTGGCCCAACTTCTTTCTGGATATCGTAATGCGGCGCGGAGAGTGTTCAGATTGGGGTAATTGTATAATGACTTAAGGTGGGTGTAACAGGCCCGCGGGGGGAACCTCGTGCTACAGTTCGGACTCGATTTGTGTCACGGTTCTTAATCTGAACCAAAGAGTCCAAATCTGGCAAATCGTTTGAGAAAACAGATTTTTGAAAAAGTAGTGCCAAACATGGACTGCTTTGCCAGATACAGAGTCGCCACCTAAATATTTTAAAATGGGGGAATTTAGGAAACCCTGACTCGGTGCCGAAGGCCACATGTCCGTCATCACCGGAGTTGTCTCGGCTCGGGAGCTTGGGTACGATCGGGGAAGGTCAGCTATGAGCACCCCCTTTCGCCCGGTCCGAAGACCGGCCTCTACTAACCGTGATATCCGTTTTGAAAACTTTACGTGTTCTTATTCCATTTATTAGCCTAGAATTACTATATTATGC
>NW_021025475.1:1180330-1208181 GCF_004153795.1 Camellia sinensis
AGAGAATATCATCACAATGATAAGAGACATGTTGATGCATACATACCTTGAAATATGCTGCCATGCCTTGTTTGCCCTTTGTTGCTTGTGAGTTGTAGGTTCTGCAGGAATAATCTGCCGACCGGCAGTTTAATGTGCCGACCGGCACAATTTTCTCTGCCGACAGACCCTATTTTGTGCCGATGGACATACTACACTGCCGGCGGAAGTTTCATTCAGCCGGTGATGATCCCTCTGTCCAAGGATGCAGTCCTGAGGCTTTGACAGCCTCCAGAGGAGGAAGGGAAGGAAAACAGAGGCAGCTTGTGCATGGTGGCGCGTTTCCCGAGACGCTTTCCTGCTTTTAATTAATTTAATTTAATTTGTTAATTAATTAGTTAATTTGTAATATTTAATTAGCTGCGTAGTTTATTAATTTGTAATATTTATTCGGTCCCTCCGAGCGAGGGCAAATCTGTAATAAGTGTTCGTGGGTGTGTGAATGTCTTCCAATCCCCACTTCTTTCTTCCTTTTACTTACCTGCTTTGATGGTTAGTATTAGGTCACGTCTAATTTAGCATACCTTATGCTATGCATGTGTGCATCCATGCATTTGTATTACATGCATTAGGCTCGGTACATCACGCTAATTGCGCATCAATACTTCAATTTTCAAACTGAATACGTGATAATTGTGCATTTTTCACATGACATGTTTAGGATAGCCGAGCCTATTCTAGCAACATTTTTGTATGCGATGCATTAGGCACTTCACATGGACTTGGATCATGCATATTTGCTAACAAGTTCTTTGTTTTGGCACGGAGTACTATGTAAGTATTTCTGCTTTAAGCATATCGCATGAGTGTGAATGTTGCCATAACAGCATGCTTAACATGTGGCTAGATGCTTATGTGTTAAACTGCTTTGAATGCCTGTGGGTGAAGGTTGGGTTGTTTTGAGTTGGAAAAACTCGTTGAAATCCGTATTTTAGCCTACTTGCGAGTAGCAAATCCAAAGCATTTTCAAACCAAACGGATATGCAATGTTTATTTCCAAATTAGGCAATTCTAGTCTATACTTGTTTGCTTGTGGCGCATTAACTTTATAACAGATTTTAGGGGCTCATGTTTGACTGGCTAATTGTCCATGACTCCTCCTTTCAAGTGTGCTTGAATGTTGTTTGACATTGTCTATGGTGGGCTTAAGTGATTGGCCTTATGAGCATGTGTGTGTGCATGCCATTAGCCCTCACTCTTTAGCACTTATGGCTGACTGTTTTAGGCCTTTTTAGAGTCGCCTAATTCATGTTTAAGTCCACTTGCACTCATTTTGTATGCCATATGCATGCTTGTATGCTTGCATAAGTGTTTTGCCATGCCATGTTGCATCCTTAGCTTGTATGCTAGGTTGCATTGCATCTTGCATGCATGCCTTGTTCCTTGAATTGGTGATAGGAATAGGGCCTAATTTGTTTGATTGGTGTGCATTGCATTTGAAACCAAAGTTCAGCTACTTGGTTTCTTTGGGCATCATGCATGAAATGCGTGATTGGTGGTCCCGAGAACCGAAGGCACATGTCCTTTGAATCATCACAATGATAAGATGACATGGTTGAGCATACATACCTTGAAATATGCTGCCATGCCTTGTTTTGCCCTTTGTTGCTGTGAGTTGTAGGTTCTGCAGGAATAATCTGCCGACCGGCAGTTTAATGTGCCGACCGGCACAATTTCTCTGCCGACAGACCCTATTTTGTGCCGAGGACATCTACATACTGCCGGCGGAAGTTTCATTCAGCCGGTGATGAATCCCCTCTGTCCAAGGATGCAGTCCTGAGGCTTTGACAGCCTCCAGAAGGAGGAAGGAAGGAAAACAGAGGCAGCTTGTGCTAGGTGCGCGTTTCCGAGACGCTTTCCTGCTTTAATTAATTTAAATTTAATTTGTTAATTAAATTAGTTAATTTGTAATATTAATTAGCTTGCGTAGTTTAATTAATTTGTAATATTTATTCCGGTCCTCCAGAGCGAGGGCAAATCTGTAATAAGTGTTCGTGGGTGTGTGAATGTCTTCAATCCCCACTTCTTTCTTACCCTTTTACTTACCTGCTTTGATGGTTAGTATTAGGTCACGCTAATTTAGCATACCTTATGCTATGCATGTGTTGCATCCATGCATTTGTATTACATGCATTAGCTCGGTACATCCGCTAATTGCATCCAATACTTCATTCAACTGAATACGTGATAATTTTGTGCATTTTCACATGACATGTTTAGGATAGCCGAGCCTATTCTAGCAACATTTTGTATGCGATGCATTAGGCACTTCACATGGACTTGGATCATGCATATTTGCTAACAAGTTCTTGTTTTGGCACGGAGTACTATGTAAGTATTTCTGCTTTAGCATATCGCATGAGTGTGAATGTTCATAAAAGCATGCTTAACATGTGGCTAGATGCTTATGTGTTAAACTGCTTTGAATGCCTGTGGGTGAAGGTTGGGTTGTTTGAGTTGGAAAAACTCGTTGAAATCCGTATTTTAGCCTACTTGCGAGTAGCAAACCAAAGCATTTTCAAACCAAACGGATATGCAATGTTTATTTCCAAATTAGGCAATCTAGTCTATACTTGTTTGCTGTGCCCCCTTTCCGTATGAGATATGGTTAGGTATGCTTGTTGGTTACACCACATTTTCACCTTTCACGTGAAACGTGTTAAGATTTGATGTTTACTTGGTTAAAACCTTTCCCTTCTCCGTATGAGATATGAGTAGGTGCGCCGGTTGGTTACACCACCTTTGCTCATTTCACGTGAAACATGTTAGGACTTTCACATTTTCTTGTTGGTTACACCACATTTTCACCTTTCACGTGAAACGTGTTAAGATTTGATGTTTACTTGGTTAAAACCTTTCCCTTCTCCGTATGAGATATGAGTAGGTGCGCCGGTTGGTTACACCACCTTTGCTCATTTCACGTGAAACATGTTAGGACTTTCACATTTTCTTGTTGGTTACACCACATTTTCACCTTTCACGTGAAATGTGTTAGGATTTGATGTTTACTCTGTTAAAACTTTTCCCTCTCCGTCTGAGATACAGTTAGGTACGCCCGTTGGTTACACCACCTTTGCTCCTTTCACGTAAAACATATTAGGATTTTCATCTTTGTCTGTTGGTTACACCACATTTTCACCTTTCACGTGAAATGTGTTAGGATTTGATGTTTACTCTGTTAAAACTTTCCCCCTCTCCGTCTGAGATACAGTTAGGTACGCCCGTTGGTTACACCACCTTTGCTCCTTTCACGTGAAACATATTAGGATTTTCATCTTTGCCTGTTGGTTACACCACATTTTCACCTTTCACGTAAAATGTATTAGGATTTGATGTTTTATTGATTAAAACCTTCCCTATCTCCGTATAAGATATGGGTAGGTACGCCTGTTGGATACACTACGTTTGCTCTTTTTACGTGAAACGTGTTAGGATTTACACCTTTGCTTGATGGTTACACCACATTTTCACTTTTCACATGAAACGTGTTAGGATTTGATGTTTACTTGGTTAAAACCTTCCCCCTCTCCGTATGAGATACGGTTAGGTATACTTGTTGGTTACATCACCTTTGCTCATTTCACATGAAACGTGTTAGGATTTTCACCTTTGCTTGTTGGTTACAGCACATTTTCACATTTCACATAAAACGTGTTAGGATTTGATTTTACCTTGTTAAAACCTTCCCCCTTTCCTTATGAGATATAGTTAGGTACGCTTGTTGGTTACACCAAATTTTCACATTTCATGAGAACGTGTTAGGATTTGATGTCTACCTGGTTAAAACCTTCCCCATTTCTGTATGAAATACGGTTAGGTATGTTTGTTGGTTACACCACATTTTCTCCTTTCACGTGGAATGTGTTAGGATTTGATGTTTACCTCGTTAAAACCTTCCCCCTTTCCGTATGAGATACAGTTAGGTATGCTTGTTGGTTACACCAAATTTTCACCTTTCACATGAAACATGTTAGGATTTGATGTTACCTGCTTAAAACCTTCTCTCTTTCCGTATGAGATACGGTTAGGTATGCTTGTTGGTTACACCACATTTTCACTTTTCATGTGAAACGTGTTAGAATTAGATGTTTACCTAGTTAAAACCTTCCCCTTTCCGTATGAGATACGATTAGGTATGCTTGTTGGTTACACCACATTTTCACCTTTCACGTGAAACATGTTAGGATTTGATGTTTATCCGGTTAAAACATTCTCCCTTTTCGTATGAAATACCACTAGGAACATCTATTGGTTACACAACTATACCTCCTCGAGTTCATTATTTTCTTCTCTCGCATGAAATGCATTTGGATCTTAGGTTCACTATTTCTCCTCTCACGTGAGACGTGTTTGGATTTTGAGTTCACCTTTCTTTGATCAACTAAGTTGTGGCACATTTAATGCAATGATATGGCACGTTTGTATGCAATGCACTCTCTCTATTATTTGTGTTGTGGCACATTTATATGCATTATACCCTATGTTATGCTTTATATCATTTGCACGAGGCTTGTCTCATATGTTACTATCTTCATATCTTTGTCATCACTCCACAACATTGAATCCTATTACATAATCATGAATTTTCAAAACAACCGGCTACGCGAAGCGTGTGATTCCAACTTTCAAATTGTAAGCCAAGCATGTCATTTGCATTCTGTCCCTGAACTACGCTGATTTGATTCCTTCCAATGGGATGCATAGGCAACCTTCAGGTTCAACCAGTTGCATTGCATCTTGTTTGTTTGCTCGAATCTTACGGCCCTGTCAAAGGGTCGTCTTCGAGCTTTGACATTCGCTCACGTCATGAAATGACTCCGAGCTTTATCAAAGAGGGCAACTGTAGACACCCCATTTTAATCGGCCCTAAGACTTGGGCGCTTTCTTTTGATCGCCTTATGATGAATAACAAAAAGCTGTTTCTCACAAAATCCTCAACAAGAAAAATGGAATTTGGTTTTCTCTCAAAAATCTTACGCCCATTTTGGCCAAACTATTTTAGACCTTAAAACCCTATTTTCAAAATATTTTTCCAAATGTTTCTACGATGTTCCGAGGCTCCCATTTCGATTAAACTATTGCACTTTTCAGTAAATCGAGTAAGTACAAAGTGGAGATAAATGGAAGGGAGGTGAACTCTTTGAAAAATATTTAAAAACATCTTCTTTATAGGTTTGGAGTTGAAGGAAATAGGAGGAGATGGAAGAAAACTGGTTTAGGAAAAGGATGAGCATCAAATCATTAAGAAATAAATGAACAACTTTTACTAAATTAGGCATATATATTTGTAAACTTGGAATTTAGATGTTAGGCCACCACCATTGGAAAGTAGACTTCTAGTGCTTCAATTTAGACTCAAGAATCACCTAAACCGAGTCCGGATAAGAGAGATATGGTCGTTTGAAATTGGGCTTAAGAGCATATTTTATTGACCCGGCCCGAGACAGTAGCTGACCCTTTTTTTTTTAGTTTTGGTTTGGTTGGGACACCCCATTGACCCATTTTATGATCCATTCAAGTGCACCCACTCATCCTCCATTATCTCCACTTACCCTCTATTATCAAAAGAGGTTTTGGCCTTGTCATAACGGATGAATCAAAAGCAACAAAGTCTTGATCATCATTATCATCCTTGTCATCCCCAACACCTTTGTCTTCCACCTTGTCCCCCATTCCTTGACTTTTTTATTCCTTCATGGCTTATACATTCAGATTGTTATTAAAGAGGGAGAGGAAGGAATGAGAGAAGAAGAACATCATTCAAGAGAGTTAGAGAGAAAAGAGAGCAAAAGAGGAAAAATTGTCTAAATTGCAATCTTGAGCCAACACACTTCCAAGCTTCCATAGCTATTGAAATTCCTCATTTCCATACACCAAAACCACTCCAAAAATTTTGATATAGCCAAAGATCGATTGCCTTGATCATAAGGAAGAGTGTTTATTGATTGAAAGTGAGAAAAATTAGAGAGTTAGCCACTTTCCATACCATAAACTCCATAATTTCGAATTGGGGATTTGAGAACACACTTCCTACACGTGAGGGTGATCAAGAGGGAGTTTGTGAACTAAGGAGTTCATCCTTTCCTTGGAAGGTGAATTTCACAAACTTCTCATTTTCTTGCATTTCTTACTTATTTTGCTCTTTTGCTTTGATTTCTTGTTATGTTATATATTTTTGTAATCTAATTGAAAGTGGTGAGTTGAGACTCTCATATGTATTGCTTTAGTTCTGTTGTTGTTGTGGAAAATCTAAGAAAACATATATATTTTAGTTGGCCGGGTAGCCACCTAAAAGTACACCATCGCGCCCGCGACCTTCATGACCGTGCCCGTGACCTCTAGGCAAAACCAAGCAGCCTTCCGACATTGAAAAGAACAACCTCCGATGGTCTTTGAGGCACTTGAAGCTGTTATTTTTTTATGTTTATTTTATTTTGAGTGTTTGTGAGGATTTTTATATTGTGTTATAATATTTATTCATCTCCCTCGGATTTGTAATATGTAAAGTGTTGTAATAATTCCCCATCCCCACTTCTTATCTATCGCATTCTTTAATCGCTTTCCCTAACTGTACATATGTATATATCTTGCATGCCATGCATATCCATGCTTTTACATGCATGATTCATGCCTAGATTTGGCTAAATTTGCATATTTGAGCTTTAATTGATTATTACCTGATTTTGTGCGCTATCGCATGTTTTGCAATGTTTCACATGTCATGTTTTAGAAACTGGATCTTTAAAAGCATTCTTGTGTTTGTATTGCATTAGGATTTTGTATATAAGATCATGCATATTTTACTAAGTTTGTTTTCTAACTGTTCGCGGGACGTCAATAAATATATAAATTGTTATGCTTTAGCATCCCGCTTGTACATAATTTTCTTATTATGTTTAGCATCCTACCATGTGGTTATTTGCTTATGTGATATATCTCCATAAATGCTGATGGATGGAGGTTGTGTCGCTTAATTTGGAATGATATTGATTTTCATGTTGTAAATTCAATTTTTTTGAGTTATGCATCTTCAAAACTCTTTCAAAAAACACATGAACTCAAATTGTTTCAAGATGAATGACATAGCCTATACTTGTATGCTTCACATAGTAACTTTTTAGGATCTATTAAATAAATCGAAATATGAACATATAAAGCAAATAAAACTCATATCATGGTTTAGTAAAGGCCGATCTTTGATTGGGTGAGCGGGGGTGCTCTTATTGACCTTCTTCTCTCATACCTAAGATTCTGAGCCAAGCATCTTTGATTATGACGAACAGTGGCCTTGGCACGAGTCATGAGTTTCCTAATTTTCCAAAATATTAGGTGGCGACTTTGAAATTTGATGACGTAATCCATTTTTGACAAAATTGCAATAAAATGGATTTTCAATAAAAGTTTCCAAATTTGGACTCTTATCTATGTTTCACATTTCATTTGTGAGACTAGATCGCAGAGATCTCGAGAGTCCGAACTGTTTAACGCACACGGGTACCCCTAGGTGATGTTACAAGAACATATTAGAAATTCCAAAGTAGAAAAAATAAATCAGTAATGGCTTCAACAAAAGCAGAGAAAAGAACTAAAATTCATAGTAATTATTCAAAATCCTTAGCATCATGAAGAATATCCAGCATATAACATATTATCATCACACAACATAACATAATTATAAGGAGAAAGAGCAAGAATTATTGCCAACCCAATCTCTCACTAGTCCCGAAGCAACCAATTGCCGAGTTAGTGCACAAAGGTTAAGGTTATAGATTGTCACAAATCCAACAATGTGGCCAATGACATCCGAGGCAGAAGACTTTTTTGCTCATCGAATGTACTGTAGAAGCATTTCCAAGAACGACATTTCCATAGAGAGAGAATTGTAATTGGGATGCTGCTCCACTAGTTGATTGGCTACTCTTCTCTTCTTGCTCCTTGTACACAAGATGGACTCCAACCTCCTTCACTTGAAAATCTTCATTTCCAACCACTGAAATATTCAGTTCATCCCCACCTTTCAACTGATTTTCAAACTTCCAATAACTTAACCACATCATATCCTCATCAGCTTCTGGAATGCCAATGACTTTTGGGGAATGGCTCCAAATCAGACTCTTGGTTGTATTATTGATAATAGTATGTGTGTCACAATCATCGTCAAGATATTCTGAATTATTGGAAAGTGCATAAATAGAACACACACTCAAGGCTTGAATTCTGAAATGCGATGGCACTTTAAAAGATATTGAAGATCCTATATTTTTAATATTAAACCAAGTTGGAATCTTGCTTTCCGGAAGATAAGCGTAAAACATGTGTTCTTCATGACATCCCTGTACCAAAGAAACCATAATTTAACCATTACAATTTTTTATTATTTTTATTTTTGTTTATTTTGAGAGAGAGAGACAGAGAGAGACCTGTAGGGGAAGCTTCTTTTGATTCTCTAAGTACATCTTTGAAAGCGTAACAGTTGGGCTTCCCATGGATCCAAAGTTGGGCAAGCCCAAATTATTCATCATCTCCACATCAATATTCCCTATGGGTTCTAACTTAAATGCGCCCACGACCTCAACTATATTGTCGCACATATTATAGAATACTAATGGTCTGCAATGCTCCATCATAACAAATTGATTCTCCCATGAGTCATTATATTGCATGGTTAATGGAGCTGAATAAGCTATACATTTTGAGTTGTAAAACTCTTCCAAATTCTGCAACTTTATATATGCATCACGAAGGTTCTCGAATTCTATGGTTGATGATGAAAATGATTGAAATGTTACTTTCTCCAACAATGTACATTCAATGACTGACAATACTTTCAAATTCTGCTCCACTATAAGTGATTGAAGCCTTTTACACTCTTCTAATTCAAGGATCTGAAGCCCTGTAACACCTCCAATGCTATTTGGGAGGCTACAAATTGGATTATTGCTCAGATTTAATATCTGCAATGAGGATAGGTTGCTAAGATCCTTTGGAAAAGCATCCTCTGATAAATTGCAATCCATAAGACTTAAGTGTACCAAATACCGTGGTAAAAGAGCCCATGAAATTTCTACACTTTTTCTTGGTTTCAATAGAGAAGACCAGATGAATGAATACCATGGTTTGACCTCCTTAGTGGTAGAGAGTAATGGACTTACGACAGTTCCATTTGCATTAAACTTTGTTAAAGAATCCATAGTCCCTATCTCTATTGGCAATTCCTTAATATTTGAGCAACCTGAGATGTCAAGAGTTTCCAAAAATTTTAGCATAACAATGATTCTTGGAAGCTTCCTTAGATTTTTGCAATTTTTCAAATTTAATAAAACAAGTCTCTGAAGGTGTCCAATAGATTCATGAACCTCTACCAGCCTTGCACAATTTTCAAGTATTAGTCGCTCAAGATTGGGTACTTCCAAGAAATCAGGAGTTTCGGAAAGGCAATGGGAATAACTAAGATCAAGGATTTTTAATGACTCGAGAAACTGTAATAGAAAAAAATGATGGTTATTGTTTCTTTTAATTCTCAAACAAAATTGAAATGAAAACAAACAAATGAGTAACATACCTTGGTTCCTTCCCAAACCTTTTGCAAGTTGCTATACGGCATCTCCAGAACAACCAAGTTATCCAAAGGGAAATCATCACATATAGAGTTGAAAGAGAATCCATGCCAACACAACCATCGTAATCCTTTCGGAAAATTTTCAAAGCTTCCATTGACTTGTAAATTTTTGAGTTGCAAAAGTTTTAGTTTGTGCATCCTTGCAAATGCATCAACTTCCAAAGCTATCTTATATGAATTTCGTAGAGCAATGCCTACTGTCTGCCAGGAGAAGATGCCAAAACGACGTCTTTTAAACGAATTTCCTACATTTGACATCAAAGATGTGCTGAGGAATTCTTTAAAATGACGTTTCTTTTAAACGAATTTCCTACATTTGACATCAAAGATGTGCTGAGGAATTCTTTAAAATGACGTTTTCTATTGACACCAATGACTGTCTTGTCATATTTATCTTCCAAAAAATTCATATCAAGTATAAGGCCTTCAATTTTTCCTGTCCCCTAATAAATAATAAGAGGGAGATGACATTGATCAAGAAGAGTAATGTTAGACCCCAAAATATATATATATATATATATATACACAAAATTCTCATACAAAATGTTATAACTTTCATTTTAAAAAAAAACCACCAATGTAAATGATTTTTTATTTTTTATTTTTTTGGGTATGAAGTTTCTAAGTTTGGATCATTTTTTGATAACTATAGAAATACATACAAATATAAATGAGGAGAAGGATTAATTCTTACAGTATTTTCTCTCAAGACATTGAAGGAATCCTTATGATTCCAGAGTCTACTACGTTCTCCTGGCTCCTTAAGTGATTCTTGACGAACAATTTTTTTTCCCATTTCTTGAATCAATTGATGCATCACCAACTTTTTGCGTGTATTAATCATTAACAGACATCTATCAATGGGATTTTGAATCCCAACTGTTGTGTAAAAATCACATCCATCTAGAATTGTAACTACCCAATCTTCATCCATCCCAACAAAGAAACAAGCAACATGGAGGAATAAATTTTTGTCATGGTCATCTTGTAAAGAGTCATAGCTTATTTTGAGTTTTTCAATGACTTGATAATTAGGAATCGCTTTCAATTTCTCCAATTGACTTTTCCAGACATTTAAGCTTTTCCCTGACAGCGAAGAACCCAAAATTTTTATAGCTAGTGGAAGCCCTCCACAATATTGTATCACCCTTTTTGAGACCTCTATGAAACCATCAATGGGACGGTTTTGTCCAAAGGCATGCCAACTAAAGAGCTCTAAAGACTCACTGTAATCCAAATTTTCAACCTTGTGAATGTGGCGAACTTCATGAGCCCTTAGCAACCGCTCATGTCTAGTGGTTATGATGATTTTACTACCTTGAAAAAGCCAATCTCGCATTCCAAGTATTGCATCTAGTTGGTCTATTGTATCCACATCATCAAGAATTATAAGAACTCTTTTGCAATGTAATGCATCTTTAATTTTAACAATTCCTTCTTCAACATAATACAACTTTTTCTTTCTTCCCTGTAAAATATCTAAAAGAAGTTGTCTTTGTAATTGAAGTAAACCATTTGGTTGTTTTAGAGTTTCGCTTACATTTGCAAGAAAACTGCTTTCTTTGAACTTTGAGAAGTTCGAATTATATAGAAATTTGGCAATGGTTGTCTTTCCTATTCCACCTATCCCACAAATTGCGACTATACCAACATCACTAGACCCATCTCGTAACCAAAGCCCAATATTCTTTGCTCGGGAATGTATTCCAATCAAGTAAGGGGAATTCGCCAAGATAGTGCGTCTTAGTATGTCTGAAACAACTTCTACAATTTTGTGGATAAATTTTGACTCGAGTCTAAAGACAAGATCAAGATTTAAAATAAAGCACAATAAGAATGCAATGACTTGAAATTAATTATAAATTCTCATGCAATAATGAACAAAATGACTATGTTATTTATTGTCTTTGTTAAAACAATTAGACAAGTCCTAGATGAAAAGAAAAGAGATTTTACAATCATTGTTTTACAATCAACGTTTTGGATCAATACTATTTTTTCAAATATAAATTGTTTTCCCTGTTTTGCATTTTTATGAGAATTTAGTAAGCTTATAAGTTATTAAATTTTTGAAGAATAGTCTAATTTTTTTCAATGAAATTTTAGGACTAGTAATACCAAGACCCCTCAATTATTGGTAAATATATATGATTTATCACCTCAACTACTAAAAGCATATCACTTTCACCTCTTTGTACGGTTTTTATAATTGAAGGAATCAATATATATAAGTTCATAAATAAAGTAAAGTAATGCGGGCTATTAGTTAATGGGATCTATCTTGGTGTGATTAACCCAAATTTTTATGATTGAAAATGAACAACTTCATGTGATCTTTTCAAATAGCTTGAAAGGGAGAACCATCTCAAAAAATCATAGTTAATAAAACGAAGTTTTATTTGGGTATTATGAAGAACTTCCTGTGAACCTGTACCGATTTGAAAAGAAACCAACTGGATGTTCCCTCAAGGACAATTTAACTTCTATATTTGAGGTTATATTTTAAAAATTAAAAGATGTCAAACTCTTGGAATTTAAAAAAAATAAATAAAAAGTTCATCCCAAATTTTGATCAAATAATTTTTAATCTAAAAGGCCCTCGTATGAAATACTTTTAACTACAAAATCCCAAAAAAGGGTGATGCAAGTAATGCTTAGCTAAAAGAGAAAAATTACCCGTCAGCTTGATTTTGTAAATCCATCCCTACTAAATCTGCAGCTTCTCTGAGTGCTGCTCTCCATTCTTGTATCTTGCCCTTCTGTTCATCTTTTTTTCCAGCTCCTTCTGTATGGAATCTCTCTTCATGCCTCGTGAATGCTTCTTCGAAACTTTCCATTTGCTTCCTCACATGGGATGGATCCACATGATAGAAGACAGGTAGCACTACATGCCCAGTAGTCCTTCTACATTTGAGGATCATCACAAGTTCATCAAGACACCAGCTCGAAGAAGCATAGTTTTTTGAGAAGACAACTATTGACATCCTCGACTCTTGAATTGCTTTCTGCAATTCAAACTTCATATTTTCTCCTCTTTCAATCTCGTCATCATCTCTAAAGGTGCGAAATCCACTATGATTTAAAGCTGTGTAGAGGTGGTTAGTGAACGTCTTGCGAGTGTCTTCACCTCTGAAACTCAAGAACACATGATAACTACATGGAGAATCCGAAGAAGAGGCATCTTGGGCTCCAACAATCGCCATTGGATTAAAGCTCCACAAAGAATTAAGGACAGAAGAGCTATGAGATGGGATTAATGCTATCTGTCAAGGCATCATATATGTTTTATAAGAGATGTGACTATACATATATAACCATATATCTAAAAAGGTAAGGAAATGCTACCATAATTTACCCGTTGATTTATGATTTATCCTGGAAGCTTCAAAGCGAGTGTGAATGGGCAATTTAAGGACACCTGTTTGTGGACATTTTCGGCATGGAAGAAGCTGCTTGGAAGTTGGGGTTACAAATGTGTGGGAAAAGTGGTGGGATGAGCAAGGTTGGACAAAAATGCTGAGAAAGTGGGGATTTTTATTTTTATTTTTATTTTTATTTTTATTTTTTTACCAAATTCAGTATATTTAACATAATTTTAAAACTTGAAAGGGTCCATTTTATAATACACTTTTCTTTTTCTTGTTTTTGGGTATATATCACATATAAGTTATGATAATTTATGATATTTTTAGTTATAACTAAAAAAATACAATGGAACATAATCAAACGTAATTTAAGACATAATAACAATTCCAATAGGTTATAACCACCCTACCAAAATGGGTCACAACACCAATTATAACTAACGCTGTAACTATTCATAATAAACACCACAATTTTATTTTTAGTGGCAAAGAAAAATTTATTTGATGAAAATTCAATAGACATAGAAAACAATTGATCAAAACCAAAGACAACAAAACTTGTGAGTGGATATATATATATTTTAACTTGGTATAATTGTAAGTGGACATATAGTACACCTCTTTTTTGAAATGTGTAATATGGAATTTTTTAACTTAAAATTGTTTGGAATTTTTTAACTTAAAGTTATTTTGAATTTATATATATATATTTATATGTTATTTTGTAAAATGATATTTTAAAAATATAATTTTAAATTTTAAATTTTGTTTTCAACTTCAATTACTTTATTAAAAAAAAAAAGATCAATTGTCATCAGTGTGTTTGGTTTGAGTTTTCTAGATTAAGTTTTTTGAAAACTGAGTTTTTTAGTTTTCGTATTCTTTTATTTTTAGTGAATATTTTTTAAATTTTAAACATTTTTTTTTACTTTTTTAGATGCACCTTAGTTAGATGTATCTAAAAAGTTTACTTTTATTTATGTGTCTTGTAAATCATTATAAAGAACTTGAAGAGGAATCTATGAGAGTGTAATGGATTTCAATTTATAAAATTATTTACTTTTATTTATGTGTCTTGTAAATCATTATAAAGAACTTGAAGAGGAATCTATGAGAGTGTAATGGATTTCAATTTATAAAATTATTTACTTTTATTTATGTGTCTTGTAAATCATTATAAAGAACTTGAAGAGGAATCTATGAGAGTGTAATGGATTTCAATTTATAAAATTATTTACTTTTATTTATGTGTCTTGTAAATCATTATAAAGAACTTGAAGAGGAATCTATGAGAGTGTAATGGATTTCAATTTATAAAATTATTTACTTTTATTTATGTGTCTTGTAAATCATTATAAAGAACTTGAAGAGGAATCTATGAGAGTGTAATGGATTTCAATTTATAAAATTATTTACTTTTATTTATGTGTCTTGTAAATCATTATAAAGAACTTGAAGAGGAATCTATGAGAGTGTAATGGATTTCAATTTATAAAATTATTTACTTTTATTTATGTGTCTTGTAAATCATTATAAAGAACTTGAAGAGGAATCTATGAGAGTGTAATGGATTTCAATTTATAAAATTATTTACTTTTATTTATGTGTCTTGTAAATCATTATAAAGAACTTGAAGAGGAATCTATGAGAGTGTAATGGATTTCAATTTATAAAATTATTTACTTTTATTTATGTGTCTTGTAAATCATTATAAAGAACTTGAAGAGGAATCTATGAGAGTGTAATGGATTTCAATTTATAAAATTATTTACTTTTATTTATGTGTCTTGTAAATCATTATAAAGAACTTGAAGAGGAATCTATGAGAGTGTAATGGATTTCAATTTATAAAATTATTTACTTTTATTTATGTGTCTTGTAAATCATTATAAAGAACTTGAAGAGGAATCTATGAGAGTGTAATGGATTTCAATTTATAAAATTATTTACTTTTATTTATGTGTCTTGTAAATCATTATAAAGAACTTGAAGAGGAATCTATGAGAGTGTAATGGATTTCAATTTATAAAATTATTTACTTTTAT
This sequence comes from Camellia sinensis, assembly GCF_004153795.1. Taxonomy (NCBI): domain Eukaryota; kingdom Viridiplantae; phylum Streptophyta; class Magnoliopsida; order Ericales; family Theaceae; genus Camellia; species Camellia sinensis. Next base: position 1,195,399 of record NW_021025475.1, read on the forward strand.
TTATGTGTCTTGTAAATCATTATAAAGAACTTGAAGAGGAATCTATGAGAGTGTAATGGATTTCAATTTATAAAATTATTTACTTTTATTTATGTGTCTTGTAAATCATTATAAAGAACTTGAAGAGGAATCTATGAGAGTGTAATGGATTTCAATTTATAAAATTATTTACTTTTATTTATGTGTCTTGTAAATCATTATAAAGAACTTGAAGAGGAATCTATGAGAGTGTAATGGATTTCAATTTATAAAATTATTTACTTTTATTTATGTGTCTTGTAAATCATTATAAAGAACTTGAAGAGGAATCTATGAGAGTGTAATGGATTTCAATTTATAAAATTATTTACTTTTATTTATGTGTCTTGTAAATCATTATAAAGAACTTGAAGAGGAATCTATGAGAGTGTAATGGATTTCAATTTATAAAATTATTTACTTTTATTTATGTGTCTTGTAAATCATTATAAAGAACTTGAAGAGGAATCTATGAGAGTGTAATGGATTTCAATTTATAAAATTATTTACTTTTATTTATGTGTCTTGTAAATCATTATAAAGAACTTGAAGAGGAATCTATGAGAGTGTAATGGATTTCAATTTATAAAATTATTTACTTTTATTTATGTGTCTTGTAAATCATTATAAAGAACTTGAAGAGGAATCTATGAGAGTGTAATGGATTTCAATTTATAAAATTATTTACTTTTATTTATGTGTCTTGTAAATCATTATAAAGAACTTGAAGAGGAATCTATGAGAGTGTAATGGATTTCAATTTATAAAATTATTTACTTTTATTTATGTGTCTTGTAAATCATTATAAAGAACTTGAAGAGGAATCTATGAGAGTGTAATGGATTTCAATTTATAAAATTATTTACTTTTATTTATGTGTCTTGTAAATCATTATAAAGAACTTGAAGAGGAATCTATGAGAGTGTAATGGATTTCAATTTATAAAATTATTTACTTTTATTTATGTGTCTTGTAAATCATTATAAAGAACTTGAAGAGGAATCTATGAGAGTGTAATGGATTTCAATTTATAAAATTATTTACTTTTATTTATAATAATGGATTGGGAATAAATGATGTGCTATGATTTTCGGGGCGTTACAGAAAATGTAATGAAAGAGAAAGTGTTTAGGGTTTATTTATAGTTCAAGGACAAAAGAAGGTATTTAGACCTAAAGTCACTAAAAGAAATAAAAAAGATCCCAAAAAGATTGGCCAAAACGCAGCAGGAAATTCTATAAATGTCGACACCTTCAACAATGGTGTCGACACCAAAAACCAATCAGCCTGTTTGGTTCCATTTTTGGGAATTCAATTTTTTAGAAAAATTTAGACTTTCTATTTGGAAAAAATAAAAAATAAAAAAAAATCTAAAACTCAATTTTCTGAATACACCTTGGAAATAGAAATATTCTATTTGCTTTATTGCTCAATGGTTAGTTGTTGTACCGTTAGACCCAAAATCCAAGGCATCCCACTTAGTCATTGTATTATGGGGGGAATTTTGAATTGTTGTTCAAAAATTCAAAAAAAACTAGAACAACCAAACAATGATCCATTTTCTAAAAACATTTTTAGAACAAAATTTGGGAAATTAACTTAGAAAATTGAAACCAAATAGGCTGAATGGTGTTTCAAGAGAGTTTGGGTCAGGTAGGGTGTCGACACCTACAAGCCCTGGTGTTGATACCAAAAAGCAATTGAGAAATTCTTATTTTCCAGAATTAGCGGTGTCAACACCTGGAAGAGGTGGCGTCGACACCAACAAACAGAATCGAAAGAGAAAGAAAAGGAGAAAGTAGGTGTTGACCCTAGGAAACTAAGTGTCGACACATTTAATCAGAATTTTGGGGTTCTAAGGCATTTTTCAACCAAAACCGAGTGCAAAAGAACTACCTAATCAAAGTCTAAATCAATTCACACTCAACCAACACAATAATACACAACTCGAAAGATCCAAACAACAAAATGATGAAAAAAATAAAAATAAACACATGTTCTATTAACTTAAAGAGTACAAGTGCTACAGAAGGGTTCAAAGACTTCAAAGCTTGTTGTTCCTAAACTAAGAAGCTTCTTGTTATATTCAAGGAATCTGGACAAATTTGATTATTGCTAGAAATGGCAATGCTATTGGAGTGGAAAAATCTAATGTAAGAGCCATGAGAAGCTTAAGAAGAGGTTTTCGAATAAAGTATTGAGGATCTTGAATGCATTAAAAGGTTTGAAATTGTGAAAAAAAAAAGAGTTGTGCTATCTCTAAAGAGTTTTTGAAAAGAATTTTGAATTGATTGTTTGATTATGTAACGCCCCCAAAATAATACCATAGAAATAACCCAAAGCACCAACAAAAATTACATAAATCAGAGCATGAGTAATCATTTCATTACATGAAGTTGATAATACAAGGGAGTTTATCATAAACAAATGCCCCTCGGGCTTACATTTTCCAAAGACATTACTTGGTTACAACAAAAGAGAGTCATATGCTCGATACATATAAAGCCATTGGCTTGAATAAACATTTAAACATCTAAACAACAAAGTAGAGCCTCCAGCTCCTAAGTCCTCCCAAGCTATGTCCTTAGAAGAAGCATATCACCAGTACCTAAAAATGATTTCCCAAGTAGGGTGAGCCAAAACCCAGTAGAGATAGCCTAACATAATATATGAAGTTTAACTAAGATAAAAGTGCCAAGTAAACGTTCCACATTCATAACCAACTCACATTCTGTCCACATTCATCAATACTTATACCCGCATCTCAATTCCATTTCCATCTATCCAATTCGTATTAATTCAATTAATTTCTGAGCCAATTCATGAGACAAGCTTATTGTTATCTAAACAATCCAAAATGAGGCTACAACTCAGTGATTCACAACTCAATACTACTATTATTCAAACACTTCAATTTTGCCATTTAACGGAATTTTCATCCAAGGGAACCGGCACCCATATATACACAAGATACGAATTTTTGCCATTTTACGGAATTTTCATCCGAGGGAACCGACACCTATATATGCACAAGATATGAAGTTTTGCCATTTTACGAAATTTTCATCCGAAGGAACCGGCACCCATATATGCACAAGATATGAACTTTTGCCATTTTACGAAATTTTCATCCAAGGGAACCAGCACCCATATATGCACAAGATTTCAAGACTTTCACCTTGGACACTCCGGCCAACTTAATTATAAATGGAGCCCATCCTTTATCTCCTCCCAAACAATGATACATATGCAATGTATTTAAAAGCATTATCATATGCAATGACTATTCACAACACATATTCAAAGTTTTACTTAAACTGTCATATTCAATGATATACTTCAATTGATTAGTTTCAATTCACTTAATCCACATACAATTTCTACAACAATCATGGCTATCCTCTACTGATAGCCCCAAACAGATATTTCTAAACAGATATATTATTTATCAACAGATAAATTATCAATTTTTTCCATAGGTGAGTGATTAAACAAATCTAACTACACCATTCATTCACACAACTTTCCAATTTCATATCTCTCACACCAATTCCATTATTTATACCAAATAATTATTTAGCTCATATTAGAGCAAATTTCCTCCTTTCTTCAATACTAACCCAAAAGTCAAATTCATCTATTTTAACACAAAGTCACCTCATATCCCAATCCCATGGTCAAATATACAACAATACATAAAAACCCCTCTTTCATAAATTTGAACATAACCCCAAATTTTCTCCAAACATCCCAAATCTTACCAAATATTCATAACAACAAATACCTAGGCTAAAAATCATAAACAAGTGTAGAAGATCCCTACCTCAAATGTAGAAGCCCAAAGGAGAAGAAGAAGAACTTTAAAGATGACCAAACTCAATTTTGCTCAGATGAAATGGAAGCCCCCACAATGCTCCATCTTTTTAATAAATGGACAAAGGTTGGGAGATCCTTAGATCATGGAGTATTTGCAGAGAATGAGAGTATTTTAGAGAGAGGATGTTCCGAATTAGGGTTTTGAGGTGAAAAGATCTCAATTTTCTGTGTAAAAATGAGCTGCTGCGAACTGATATACGCGGTCCTCGCTCGAGTGACCAGACACAACAAGTGACCTCGCTTGAGCGCAAGAAGCGTCGCTCGAGCGTACAATGCAAAGCTTCAGGTTTGCCATAGACGCACACGCACGCTCGCAGCGCAACAAGCCTTGCTCGAGCGAAGGAACAAATAACACAAGCTCGCTCGAGCGCAAGAAACCTCGCTCGAGCGAAAAGCTCCACCTTCTCCAGAAAAGCTGCGTCTGGAAAGAAACCTAAGAACTCCTATTTCTTGCTCGAGCGCAAGAAGACTCGCTCGAGCGAAGAAGAAAAATACAAAGGACTCGCTCGAGTGTAAGAAGCCTCGCTCGAGTGAAGAGGCCAAAATTTGGGCAACAACAATCTAACCCAACTGAGAACCAACCTATTACAAACATACCCAACAAGTTCTAAAACTCAAATACAAGGAGTTAAAGGAGAAAACAAGACATGGATACAATATTCAACCACGGAACCCAAGTTCGGGACACAATAAAGGTCTAGGCAAAACCGGAACCGCTATAGATTATGAGTTTTGAAAAGAATTTAAATTTTTTTCTATTGGAATCGCAATTTTAAAACTTAACCAAATGTTACCTTAGTCTTGTGTGATCTCTTCCATGGAAGCTTGAATGGTCAAAAGAGTAGATTAACTTGTTAGGGAAAATAGATGATTTCCCATAAGTAAATCAATCAATGGGAATAAAAGCTAATATGGAAAAATTAAATCAACAACAACACAAGAATTTTTACATGGTTCCCTCAATGTGAGGTACGTCCACGGGATCAAAATTCGATTCCATTATTAACCAAAAAGTTTCTAACTGATTACAAACAAGACAGGAATGGTCTCACAAACCACCTTTAGGTGAATTCCAAATAATCACAAATAATCAAGAGGAAAGACCTCACCAAATAGATGAACAAAAGTCGTCAAAACAAATTGTAGAAAACCCAAAATAATAACCTAAATCAGCTTCACCAATCCAGCCGAAGATGCACCTAAATAGAGCTTCGAAGCAGCCATGAACGAAACAGAGAAATTTCCGAAGCTTGAACAAATCAAAGAAGTAATAAATAATGCCAAAGTCTTGGACAAAATCACTGTCACCAAAGTTAAATACACACTACAGCACTACCAAGGATGATGAATCAATTTGTAGCAGCCACCGCACATATAAAGAACAAAAACAATATATATAAATATATTGTTGATTCTTGAGCTTTTTATCAAGCCCTAGCTACCACCAAACAGATTGTTAAATACCGATTGAGCCTCCAAAAGTTAGATATAATATATTAAAAATATATTATAAACAAACACCAAACCAAATTAAATATTTTTAATAAACCAATTGAGTCTCATACTCCACTAAGGAGATATACCCAACAATTCTCCTCCTTCCAATTTAGGTGGAGACATTAACCATATTCGCCAAAGTTCGACACTTTAAATGTTTGTCCCTCAACAAAGTCTTAGTCAACATATTCGAAATATTATCGTCTGTGTGAACCTTTTCGAGTTGCAACAATTTCGAATCTAACACATCATAAATCCAATGGTATCTCACATCAATGTGTTTCGATCTCGAATGAAAAGTAAAATTTTTACTCAAATGAATAGCACTTTGACTATCACAATAAAGCACATACCTCTCTTGCTTCAAACCCAACTCTTGCAAAAATTTCTTCAACCATAACTCTTCTTTGCAAGCTTTCGAAATGGTAATAAATTCAGTTTTGGTAGTTCAGAGAACAATACATTTTTGTAATTTGGATTGCCATGCCACAACTCCCCCTACAAAAGCAATCAAATACCTCGAAGTAGACTTCTTAGAATCAACATCACCAGCCATGTCAGAATCCGTGAACCGATCAAGCATCGGCTTGCCATCCCCAAAACACAAACACACCTTCGAAGTCCCTCGAAGATATCTTAGAATCCACTTCACCACTGCCCAATGTTCTTTACCTGGATTAGAGAGAAATCGATTCACCACACCAACGGCGTGAGCAATATCCGGCCTTATACAAACCATGACGTATAACAAAGAACCAACTATTAAAGCATAAGGAATTTTCTACATCTCTTCTTTGTCTTTCTCACTTGTGGGACATTGATTTGAACTATGCTTGAAGTGACTTGCAAGTGGACAACCAACCGACTTTGTTTTATCCATGTTGAACCTCTCAAAAACTTTTTCAATGTAGTTTTCTTGAGACAACCAAATCAGTCCCTTTTGCGATCACGAACAATTTTCATACCAAGTATTTGCTTTACCGATCCCAAATCTTTTATAGTAAAAGACTTGCTCAACTCCAATTTCAACCTGTTAATCATAGTGTAATCTTGACCCACAATCAACATGTCATCAACATAAAGCAAAAGAATAATAAATTTACCATCCGAAATTTTTTTCACAAACGCACAATGGTGCGAAGTGGTTTTAGAAAAACCATTATTCATCATGAAAAAGTCAATTTTTTTATACCATTGCCGTGGGGCTTGCTTGAGGCCATACAAACTTTTCTTCAATTTGCAAACAAATTTCTCTTTTCCTTTCTCTACAAAACCTTTCGGTTGCTTCATGTAAATTTGTTCTTCAAGGTCACCATGAAAAAATGCGGTCCTCACATTAAGTTGCTCAGTTTCAAGGTTCATACTTGCGGCTATGCCAAGTACAATCAAAGTCAATACCTTTCTTTTGCTCAAAGTCTTTTACAACAAGACGTGCTTTGTATCTCAAATTCTTGCCATCATTTTTCAATTTAAAAACCCACTTTTTTTTAGAATTTTCCTCTCCTTAGACAACTTCACTAAATCATAAGTGTGATTTTCAAGCAAGCAATTCATTTTCTATTCCGTGGCCTTTTTCCAATCACATTTCTTTGCATGCATAATTGCTTCTTGGTAGCTCTTGGGCTTCCCCTGATCGGATATCAACACAAATTCATTAGGAGGATACTTTTTCGAAGGTTGCCGATCTCTTATAGATTTTCTCAACTCAAGTTGTAGTGGTGGTTCTTGAGTTGGTTGCTCTTCCTCAATTTTGGGCTCAACTTCATTTGGAGTAGCATCGTCATTTACATTTTCAAGAGGTTGTTGCACATATCCTCTATTTTCATCATCGATTGAAGATGAAGGAGATAGATCCAAGTCAATAAGATCACTAGTTTTTTGCTCTGGTTGATCACCTTTGCTAAAGTCTTCAATTGTTTGGTCTTCAAGAAACACAACATCACGACTTCAAATAACTTTCTTGTCGACCAAATCCCACAATATATAACCAAATTCATCACGCCCATAGCCAAGAAAAATGCATTGTCTTGACTTGCTATCAAGCTTAGACCTCTTATCCATTGAAATGTGAACAAATGCTCGACAACCAAACACTTTCAAGTGCTCATAAGACACATCTTTGCCGGTCCAAACTCTTTCGGGAACATCACCATTCAAATAATACAAAGGAGACAAATTGATCACGTCAATTGATGTCCTTATTACCTCACCCCAAAAGGATCTTGGCAATTTAGCATGTGAAAGCAGACACCTTGTTCTTTCTATAATGGTGCAGTTCATCCTCTAGGCAACCCTATTTTGTTGAAGAGTCTTCTTAACTGTCTTTTGATGCCGAATACCTTGGCTGCGACAATATTCATCAAATAGCCCAATGTACTCATCACCATTGTCTGTTCGGATGCAATTTAATTTCTACCTTGTTTCTCTTTCAACCATGGCGTGAAAATGCTTAAACACATTTAGAACTTGATCTTAGTTTTTAGTGCAAAAGCCCAAACTTTCCTTGAATAATCATCAATGAAAGTAACAAAATAAATTGCACCACTATGTGTTCTAACTTTTAAAGGACCACAAACATTCGAATGAATCAACTCCAAAGCATTTTATTTTCTAGAAGCAACATTTTTATGAAAAGAAACTCTATGTTGTTTGCCTGTCAAGCAATGAACACAAGTTTTAAGATGTGTACCTTTCAAATCGGGTAGAAGCTTTTTCTTGAACAAAACTTGCAGCTCCTTTTCACTTATGTGCCTAAGTCGCTTGTGCCACAATTCGGTAGAAGTATCATCTTCAAGTGCATTAACAACACCTTTATAAATTTTTCCTTCATCGAATAAAGTATATATGTCTTCTTGCACTTAGCTACTACTAAAGAACCTTTGTGAGCTTTCATATTCCATCACCAAATTTGTTGTTGTATCCTTCATTATCTAGCTTTTCGGTAGAGATCAAATTGAGGCGAATCTTTAGAACATGCCTTACATCTTTAAGCAACAACTTCCAGCCCAAATTTGTTTCCAAGCAAATATCACCCATGCCAATAATCTTGGACAAAACTTCATTACCTATTCGAGCACAACAATAATCTCCTTTGGTATAGGTAGTGCATAAACCAACTCGAGAAGTCACATGAAAGAAGCACCAAAATTGATCACCCAATTGCTCTGATGGCCCACAAAATTGACACAATCATCTTCACAAACAACCATGAGATCACCATTGGTAGTAACCGTCGTTGTGTCTTCTTGCTTCTTATCCACACTTTTGTCACGCTTTTCTCCTTGTTTTTGAGCTCTTGGCATTCCCGTTTCATGTGCTCTTTCTCATGGCAATAATGGCACTCAATGTCTTTCTTTGAAAAAGAACCATCTCTTGATTTGTCGCGGTTTTGATCACGATCATGAGGAGTCTTACTCCTCTCCTGTGTTTTGCTTCGGCCTCTCATAACAAATGTCTCCGAATGAGAGGAACCCGCCGATTTTCTTTTAGTTTCTTCATTCAATAAGCTACTAGTGACTTGGGTCATTGTGATAACTCCATCAAGCACTGAATTACTAACTGTCACAACCAAAGTCTCCCAACTTTCGGGCAAAAAACTAAGTAGCATCAAAGCCTGCAACTCATCATCAAAAACAATTTTCATAGAAGCAAGTTAGTTAATAATACTCTTTATTTTATTCAAATGTTTCGGAATGGGGCTGTCATCTTTATATTTTAAATTAACCAACTTACAAAACATAAAAACTAGACCTTCTAATTTTTTCCATAAATCATGTGCCGAAATTTCAGTAACAACATGATGAAACACATTGTCATCAATCCATTGAAGAATAACACCAACAGCTTTTCGATTAAGCCTCTTCCATTAATCATCTTTCATATCTTTAGGTTTGTTACTATCACCCTCAATGGGTCTATACAAAATAATAAGTTCTCTATTTTAGTTTTTCAAGTTACCCAATTGCTTCCATTGAAGCTAGACATACGGCTCACATTTCCCTCCATTGATTTACACAAATAAATAAACCCAAATAAACCGTAAGCTTTGATACTAGTTGTTTGGGAAAATAGATGATTTCCCACAAGTAAATCAATCAATGAGAATAAAAACTAATGCGGAAAAATTAAATCAACAACATAAATTTTTTTAGGTAGTTTCCTCAATGTGAGGTACATCTACAGGATCAAAATCCGATTACACTGTCGACCAAAAAGTTTCTAAACGATTATAAACGAGATACGAATGGTTTTACAAACTATCTTTAGATGAATTTTAAATAATTACAAATAATCAAGAGGAAAGACCTCACCAAATAGATGAACAAAAATTTTCGACACAAATTGTAAAAGACCCAAAATAATAACCCAAATCAACTTCACCAAACTAGCCGAAGATGCATCTAAATAGTGCTTCGAAGCAGTCATGAACGAAACAAAGAAATTTTCGAAGCTTGAACAAATCAAAGCAACAATAAATAGTGCCAAAGTCTTAGACAAAATCACTGCCACCAAAGTTAAATACACACTTCAACACTACCGAGGAGGATGAATCAATTTGTAGCAGCCACCGCATATATAAAGAACAAAAACAATATACATATAAATATATTATTGATTCTTAGACTTTTTTTTGTCAAACCCTAGTTATCACCAAATACTTATTGGATTTCTAAAAATTAGATATAATATATTAAAAATTTATTATAATATATTAAAAATTTATTATAAACAACACTAAATCAAATTAAATATTTTTAATAAATCAATTGGTCTCATACTCTACCAAGGAGGTTTACCCAAAGTCTCTTCAGAATAAACTACAGCTTAATGTTAATAAACTTATACACAGATTTCAATTCATATTACGATTTTTTACTTTAATTGAAAGATTTTTTTATTTTTTATTTTTTTATAATGAATATCTTCGATTTATAACATGAGTTTATAAATTAAATTGCAAAAGTTGAAGTGCTTCTACTAGCAAAAATATTTGTGCCATACATATATTTTTATAGCAAAACCAATGATTAGATGATATGTGTGTTTTATATTTTATAAACTCAAAAAATTGAAAACATAATTGTCTATGTTTATTCATAATATTTTTCATAATAAAAATTTAATTATAAAAAAAATTAATACTAAATATTTAATATAAATTATTCAAAAATATCCTAATATAATATATCCATGTGTATACTAACATTACTATATTGATAATAAATAAGAAAAAAAAAGTGTTTTGAAATTAATAACAATTCAAAAATTGATTTACTTTCCAAATTGAAGTGACGTGACCATATGAACAAAATAATTAATTATTAATTACATTTAAAATGTAATAATCAATTATTGAATGTCATGTATATTTATGTATTTTATAAATTAAAAAAATTATGTTGAGAGTTTCAAGCTCAATGAGGGTAGAACGTTTTTGCTTATATTATATAATATCTAATAAATATGAAATATTTAGACTTAAATCAATGAAAATATTGTTTTAAATGATAGTCATGTGGTCTAAGTAAGAAGTCAACACGGGTTTACATGTTTACCACTTCCCTTTTTCCCTTTTAGATACTATTTGTAGTGATTTGACCATATGAACAAAATAATTAATTATTAATTACATTTAAAATGTAATAATCAATTATTGAATGGCATGTATATTTATGTATTTTATAAATTAAAAAAATTAGAAAATTTGTGTTGAGAGTTTCAAGTTTAAAGGCCTTATAACGCTTTTGCTTATATAACAGTATAGATTAAAAAAGGAAGAGAATTTCCTTCAGTCTAAAATCTGGACTGGAGGGGTTGTTTGGGTTTGTGGGGCTTACCATGGGTTTTGTGTCGATAATTCGAATATTTCATTTTGTTGGGTATTTCGTATATTTTATTCACAAAAAAATTAGGTCAATCCGATAATTGTACCTTGTTTAGTTTACCGTGGTTTTTACTAAAAAAATGGATGACAATTGTGTTTTTAAAAAATGAACTATATATTTTTTTTATGACAAAAATAATAAATTGATCAAGTTGCACTTATCGAATCGATCTAATTTTTTTGTAGATGAAATACACAAAGTGCCGGACAAAATGAACGGTTTAGAATATCGAAACGGTGCCCGTGGTAGGCCCCATAGGCCCAAACAACTCCCTCCAGTCCAAATTTTGGATTAGACGGAATCCTCCTCCATTTAAAAAATTAGAAAATTTGTGTTGAGACTTTCAAGCTCAAAGGCCTCGTAACATTTTTGCTTATATTATAGTATAGATTTGTCAAAATTTGAAACTTTTTGTTTGGTTACAATTTTCAAAAAGTATTTTTAAACGAGTTTTTGTTTGTTTCATTGAATTTTATTTTTCATATTTTAGCCAATTTTTTATAATTTGGGTAAATTACACTTACACCACTTGAGGTTTGAGTTTAATACATATTACCCCCTGACGTTTGGAAAATTACACTACCCCTGTCATTGTAATTATTTAGACGGAATGAAGACATTGAACTCATGCACTCTCTCTTTTTTTTACTTTGCTTTACTTTATCTTTTTTTTCACCTTTCCTTTACTTTTTTTTTTTAAATGTAATTTCCTCTGTTTTTCTGCTAAGAATTGTTACCTTTTATATAAGCAGGGGGTTTGTGAAATGAAACTATTAACCATAACAGTGAGAATGTAATTTTCAAAATGTTAGAGGGTGGGTAGTAATTAGACCAAACCTCAAGGGGTGTCAATGTAATTTACCTTTTTAATTTTATAGATACATCAAAATTAGATGCATCTAAAAAGTAAAAAAGTTGAACTAAAATATGAAAAAAATTCACTGAAAACAAATGAAAGAAAAACAACAATGCATATAATTTTTTGTTCGAATTTTTGTCTATTTTTTAAAATATTTTAGTAAATTATTTAAGCTTTTTAAATACATCTTGATTAGGTTCATTTAAAAAGTACGAAGAATCAATAAAAAAATATCAAAAAAATTCATTAAAAATAAATAAAAAATCTTATCTGAATTTTAAAAAAACGCATACTAAACATACACATGCCAATAAATATTTTTTTAATTGGGTTTTTTTAACTGTTCATATTACTCTAATATGAAAAATGAATTCAGATTTTTAATAAGTGGACGTATTTTATTTTGAGAAAATTAGTCTAAGGTCCCGCTCCCATTTTTAGTAATAGAAGAGATTCACAATATTATTTTATGATATCTAGGTCCCTCAACCCCCACACTCACATATCACAGGAAAATTTGACTCTCTCAAATTAAACTTCATTTCTCTTTATCAAAAGTCGTGCATTTTACTTGTGTGTGTGTGTTGGCTTTGGCTAATGGCTTCTTTCGACACCGATGTCACACTACTAAAAAAAGTACTTTTTGCG